>WSTK01000022.1:41409-147527 GCA_019616945.1 Ceratobasidium sp. 414
TAAGCCAATTACACAGCCGGTTCAGAGCCGATTCTAGCCATGTAGGATGAGATATTATAGAGTAAAGCCATCCAACTCCCAAATAGACCACAAGATGAAAAGCCTTTAGTGGAACCGTTGCTGGGGTACTGTAAGGGCAGAACCTGTCAGCCAAAGGCAGGATCGTAGCGAACGTATAGATGCATGAGGCCAACGCAGTAACCACAATGACCGGTACTGCCATGCTAATGTTGATATCCCATAAATACACACATAGGCCTGCAGCGAATAGCACTAACATAGATGCCATTAGCCAAATAATTGATGAGGAAGACATCACTCACGTAGCGCTAGGTGCATTGCTCCTGGCAGATACGCCAGTACCTCTTCCATCTTCCACCGTTCCATACCGTCCCACTTCTCTTGCCGCCGCCGCGCTTGCTCATATATAGGGCCAGACCGGCCAGACATAAACCTGTAGCACCAGTCCTTCGCGAGCATGGCGACAAGTGATACAGCGACGCTCAGGCTGAGTGACAGCAGCCAGAGCACATTGACCGCTATTGTCGAGCGGGACAGAGAGAACACCGCGGGGCCAGAGCCACCCTGAGCCTGTAATGTCAGAGGCTGATCGTTGACGATGGCAGCCAGCGTTTGGGAGATGACGAGCAAGGTTTGTGCAGACGACTCAGCGGGGTCCGGCTTTAGGTTGCCTAGACTGTCTATGATGAAGCTGAGCGAAATGAGTGAAACTCTGAATATGGATAGATCGCCCGTTACGCTTATTCACTTACGCAGTAGATATAGCCGAGAACAGCGCTGCCTAAGTTGTATGCACTAAGAACGTCCACTGAGAGCGATATGTAGTGTTACTTCAAAGACTGCCATCAATAAATTAGCGAGCGCCATACAATCAGAAGAGACAACTTACTCAATAGTACATCCAACGAGCTAAATGGATATTATCAGCTGCAGAACAAATAACGGGCATGCTCAACACATCCAACTCTCACCCGTTGTGCCCTTCCACCATCTCCTTGTCCGACCTGTCTGCCTCCCTCACATACGTCCTCCACACTCGTGCCCCCCTTGCCATTTCAGCGCCAGGCTCGTCAGGTAGGTCCTTCAGAACAGCAAGATCAATTAGACACGCTGGAAGATGCAGTCTTGCCATTCTACCTCAATGGCCCTGGTTTCGCTAATGAATGGTTCTTCCACTACTTCGATCCTCGGGATATTGCGCGAGCGGTTGGGGAGCATCGCGCACGACATGATGAGCTTTTTTACGCTTTTGCCGACTAGGTTGTGGCAGAGGCAAGATGGGATAACAGTTTGAGCGCCAGGATATAAAGACCCGGCCTCGTCAGGCCACGTGATCTGGCAGACTTCGGTCACCCTCAGCTTACCCATATTCTATCTCATTACGCTAAATCATCGTGAGCAGGCGAGGTGCAAGAGTATACAGACACGTACCACCCAGAAGCAATGGAGCATGCCTAGCGGGAGGGAGCGCATTGTCAGGCTTGCAACAAACTGTGCAGCCCCGTGTCAGGGCAGAAGAACCCGAGGATCCAGCCAGTTATTTTAGTGTCATGCGCGAGCCGGGCACATACATAAACCGTGGCCGAGACCCAGAATTATGGATAGCGCCGGGCTATAAGAAGCAAGAATGGGCCATCGTGATCACTGACGTCCAAACACGGTGTCACGTGACCACAACACAAACCAATAAGATCACAATTTCCACCTCCTTACAGACTTATAAGAACTAGCTCGCTTGCGAACGCCATAGCATTTCCACCAAGTACGTCCAACAATAGTATCTATCGATAAATTATCGACTAGTAAGTAATCAGCACAGCATATACATGCAACACCAGCACACGTATTTACATATTATACCATATACGCATAGCCGCCATTCATACATATACCCCAAGAAAAGTAGGAAATTCCAATCCAGAAATTTAGGAACTATCTACGTTGCCCTCAGCTGTTCCTGTGGTGCCAAAAGTAGCAACTGGCTGCTCGGCCACCCCAGGGATAGGTGAGAAACCCCCAAGCCCCTCCATGTCTACAGGTTCAAGGTTTTTGAGATTCGGTCGATAGCTATTCTTCAAACCCTGTAGCTCGTTGTGCCAATTGACATCGGGTGTTCTGCCACTTGATCCAGCACCAAAGCTTAGACCAGCACTGCAGAAGTCGACTACGGACCACATAATATACTCCAAGCTAGCTCTGGTAGACCCATTGTCAACGCTCTGTTTTAGATACAAAACCAGGTCGCTCATATCGAGCGGATTGGGCTCTTTACAACTGGAAAACCTGTCACCAATGCTCAAAAGAGGACGGAGAGCGGCCTGACGATTGCTGAGCGAACCTTTGCCCGACATGATGTCAGCGACGAGCAACCCAAAGTGCAGAGCCGCAACAGTAACAACTGGCCTGTGAGTATTAAGCAAAGTACGACACAGCTGAAGGAGGAGACTCTTGTCATCTTCGGGCTTCAATAGTTCTAAAGGTGCTGAAGGGAGGCTCTGCTCATTTATGATTTCCATGCACAGTTCTTGATGCTCCTTGGACTTTGCATGGCATAGGGTGATGACCGCGGTGAGGTAAATCCTCTGATCTTGAACCTGGGACATTTGGAATAAGCGGAGCCAGCAAGCCGAAGTTAGAGTTGATTTGTTGTTGGAGACGCCAACAGCTGGAGAAAGGCACTGGCATACAGTTCTGGTAACGTGGTCCAGGAGTGGGAACTGCTTTGGAAGAGTCCTTATTTCAATGTTTTCCAGAAGAAAGTATGTCAGGTCGGGGAGATCTACAATTTTTTCGAAAAGGGAATTAATATCTGCATGCTGCGTATTGTCGCCACTCGAGATCAACCGGGGCAATAACCCAAAAAAGCCAAAAATAAACAGTGGGAGTGTTTCGAACCCGCCAGAGTCGTGTCGCCAGTAGTATTGTAATACACTCACGGCTCGTTTTTCGCAACCGTCGTCGGATGATGTTGGTTCCTCTCCTCCGGGATACGTATCGCAAGCAAATGCCGCGGCTGCAAGTGTAACTGCAGCTGCACGAGCTGTATCTGGCGCATCCTTGAGGGATGTGATGAAAACACGTGCAAGCAGAATGGAAAGCAGAACTTGTGAGTCGTGCTGCCCCTCACTTGGCCAACGGCTAACTAGATGGTGGGCAGAAGACTCGACGAGGAGATGAAGCATGGGTGGAGAGAGCCTGCCGCCTTCATCTTGGAAATGATGACCAAGTGCAGACGTTACTGTTTCTAAAGCTTTGCCAAGCACCCCAAGCTCTGGTTCATTCGGTTCCCAATGGCAAAGCGGCATCGCAGCTGCTGCTGCAGTGATTGCAAGCGTCCCAGTGTCGCTGGTCTCCTGATCCACCAACTTCAAAAGACTAAGCCATGGAAAGGACTAGTGGTCAGCCTCGGGGTTTCCGTGTCGCTGGGTAAATGTAACACGTACTTTGTATGCTCTGAATATACATAATATGCCCAATAATTTGACTCCCTAGTGGCCAGGCGCCACCTATCCATGTGTGTTCTGTGGGAATCTCCAGACATAAGGGCGACACATGCGCGCGAATATCTTAACGCAACAGACAACTGCGATAGTGCTTCCGTAGTCAGCCCAGCTGATTTTGGATCCGGCTTGACGCAGGCTCCCAATCGATCCACCGCTAGATAAAAAGCGCCACACCGTGCCAACGGTTCATGCGGTAGACCAGCATTGGCTCCTGCAATCGCTTGCAGTGCTGTTTCCACAGAGCGCGAATCCTCGCAGTTCGTGATAAGCCAAGCCAGCATTTGACTGGTAATAATATCCATAGGAATATTACTGTTCTCAGTGGTCGAATGACCAGAGTCACGACCAGCAGGTCTGAGCCAATTACACAGCCGGTTCAGAGCCGATTCTAGCCATGTAGGATGAGATATTATAGAGTAAAGCCATCCAACTCCCAAATAGACCACAAGATGAAAAGCCTTTAGTGGAACCGTTGCCGGGGTACTGTAAGGGCAGAACCTGTCAGCCAAAGGCAGGATCGTTGCGAGCGTATAGACGCATGTGGCCAACGCAGTAACCACAATGACCGGTACTGCCACGCTAACGTTGATATCCCATAAATACACACATAGACCTGCGGCGAATAGCACTAGCACAGGTGCCATCGCCAAAGAATCGAGGAGGAAGACATTACTCACGTAGCGCCAGGTGCATTGCTCCCGGCAGATATGCTAGCACCTCTTTCATTTTCCATCGTTCTATGCCGTTCCACCTCTCTTGCCGCCGCCGCGCTTGCTCATATATAGGGCCGAACCGACCAGACATGAACCCGTAGCACCAGTCCTTGGCAAGCATGGCGACAAGTGATACAGCGACGCTCAGGCTGAGTGACAGCAGCCAAAGCACATTGACCACTACCGTAGAGCGAGAGGGAGAGAACACCGGAGCGCCAGACTCGCCCTGAGCCTGTAATGTCACAGGCTGGCCGTTGGCGATGGCAGCCAGCGTTTGGGACATGACGAGCAAGGTTTGAGCAGATGACTCGGCAGGGTCCGGCTTCAGATCGCCCAGACTCCCGATAATGAAACTGAGCGAAATGAGTGAGACTCTGAACATCGACTCAACCGCTATGCTTGTTTACTTACGCAGTAGATATAGCCGAGAACAGCGCCGCCTAAGTTGTATGCGCTAAGAATGTCCACTGAGAGCGATATCTAGTGTTACTTACAAAGACTGCCGTCAAGAAATTAGCGAGCGTCATGCAATCAGAAGAGACAACTCACTCAACAGTACATCCAGCGAGCTAAACGAGTATTATCAGCTCCAGATCAACAACAGACATGCCCAGCGCATCAAACTCTCACTTGTTGCGCCCTTCCACCATCTCCTTGTCCGACCTGTCCGCTTCCCTCACGTATGTCCTCCACACTCGTGCCCCCCTTGCCATTTCAGCACCAGGATCGTCAGGTCGGTCCTTCAGAACAGCAAGATCAGTTAGACACGCTGGAAAATGTAGTCTTGCTATTATACCTCCATGGCCCTGACTTCGCTGTTGAGTGGTTCTTCTACTACTTCGATCTTCGGGATAGTGCGCGAGCGGTTGGGGAAGGTCGCGCGCGACATGGTGAGTTTCTTTACGCCATTTCCCACTAGGTTGTGGCAGAGGCAAGATGGGGCAACATTTTGAGCGCTGGGATATAAAGACCCGGCCTCGCGATTGCCAGTCCTAATGCATGTGTCAGATCACGTGATTTGATAGGCTTGACGCCCCTCTTTCGACTACATTAGTACTATCGAGCTCCCCCATGTATGAAACTCGTAAGATTATACACGAGGTCTACTATATCCACTGTACCCATTGTGATTGGTCGGAGCGGGTTCGAATTCAGCAAAGGTACCGGTTTCGACGGAGGGGACCTGTAATCGCTGGTTTAGTCGGTCTGGGACACCCATATACCTGCGAGATGCTGTAAATAAGTCATTTGGCTCTCCACTACAGAGAAAACTGCATAAATCACCAGTGCCTCCGCTTCAACCAGCGAAGCCTTTTCAAGATGCACCCAATAAGTAGTGGTTCCCAGACCCCTATGTGTATGCGTCATCACACGCTTGAAATCCAACAAAAATTTAACCCTCTGACGGGCCTCGCCTGTGTAAAGTGGCGCACCCACTATAAGTCACCTCAGCACCTTATCCTTCGTTACCCATCTACACACCCCCGATGCCCCTTTCAACTCATCCCGCCGTTTATTTGGAAGCTCTGGCCACTACTACAACGCGAAGCAGACAACTTTATTCTCCAAGCTCCTGATAATGCTTTTTCATTGCCAAAGTGCGGCGCTAACACCTTTAACCTGCTCCACTGAAGAACCTCCCTGCACCTCTCCTACTACGTGCGTTGTCACCCATTCTGCAGCTTCTGCCAACGCGGCCTTTAACACTTGTACGCCCAGCGCTGTTCGAACACATTTCGCGCCTCTTCGCATTACAATACTGGGCCTAATTTTGGCTAGATTCTGCTCTCAAATATTTGGATATTCTCTCTACACGGCCGACTCAAATTAAAGCCGTCCAAATCATATTGCTCCCTTTGCATCCTCAAACCTGATGTTCGGCGCAGAGCGCCAAATTGCCGCTGCTGTCAGATTGGCGCAGTCCACCTTTGTCGCTCGTCAGGCGCCGCGTCGAGGCATGTTTTGCTGAGCACACTTTAAGTCTTGCATTTGGAATAAACGCATGTTTTCAAGAGCGACGCCATGGCTAGGGCTTCTACCTAGCTGTCACACGCACCCAGCTCATCGAAAGCCGGAATGTACCCCTCATATCAAGGCATAACTGGTGCCTGAGCCAATCATCTGCACTAATTTATCCAAATTTGCTTTACGTCGAGAAGTACTTACTTGCGCATATGCTGTACCCGACGTCGAGCCATGATGCACACCCGTCGAAGAGCTACCCAAACCTGAAATACAATATCCACCCCGCCAGTCGTGCGGTCAAACCTATCGTGGACGCACCATTGCACTTTGTCACCCCCTTCTCCCAAATTTGGATAACCTGTCCGTTTCTCGGCATGTACCGTAAACCTCATATCCGCTCTCGCAAGTCCAAGCGTCAACATAGTCGATCGGCGCTATTTACGCCAACGGGAAACGGTATAACCGGTGCGCCGGATGCCAAAAGATCCGTGTTGCTCATCCCTAGCCCGCTCACCGTTTCAGCTGGCAAGAAACACCTGTTGTATTTTACTCAAATATGTTTGGTAATCGACATTGCGTTGATGTGGAGCTCTGGGCGTGTATGCGCCTCGGATCATGGACAAGGATGATTCATAGAGTTTACGTGTACAAATGGTCTGACAAAATGTCCATCGGTAAGATGTGAGCACTTCGGCCATTGCCTGCGCTCCGCAGAGCACAGCCCGAGCGCCCGGGCACCACGTGTCCGAACCACGCCGGCTGATGATACGTGGCTCATCTTATATCGGCCAGTCGACGATCATACTCAAACCCCCCTTTGAGAAACCTTCGGCCGAATGTTATGACATTTGCCCATCCAGCCGCGGCGCAGTACAGTGCAAAGCACCATTTGTTCCGAGTGCACAAGGAGCTGACACCGGGCCGTGACAAGTCTCACGACCTCACACATCATAACCGCCGATCTATCCCAACGCGTCATTTCGCTCTTCAAACGAAGCCATTATCTAGATTAGGAAATTCGATTGACTCGGCTTACACTAGGTGCATGGCCACCACGTACTCGATCAAGCGCCCGGGAATTGCATGTGGAGCACATGATCTCGGTCACGCCCGAGTGACCGAGTAAGTCTGGAAGCTTTCTTGCGGACTAGCTATATCAGTCTTTTGAGTTTAACTGTTACGCGCTAGCTATGGGAACCGGCGATGGATATATGCGTATCTAGGATGTATGCGTCATCTGATTCGCTCGCGACCGGGATAATGCGTATGATGGGAAGCATATCTCGCTCCATGGCAACTTCTCTCTCGAACTTCTTCCACCCTGAGGCTGGTTACCCCCCTGACGAGCTGGTCGCGCTCAATGTATTCGAAGCGCATGCGGTGCAAGGGCGACTTCCAAATAGCGTATGGCGACAAGCAGGAAAGCTAGATCATTTCTCGCTGGCGACACAGCAAGACGGCATTTTCGCGGCGCCGCAGTCCACGCTCGCGCACGAACCCCCATCACCATCGTTCCACGTTTCACGACGCGCTCTCAACATGATGATATAAGCGCACTCTATTGTTATCTAGGGCCCGGACCGTGTATGCGCCTCCCCCGGCTCTCGCGGTTGGGGTTTTCAGCCGACACCGGGGGTTGCACTGCCGGTTTTCCATCGTGTTTGTCGAGTCACGCCAAAACGTGGTTCGAGACGCGCGTCATCTTGCGCCGCACAGGTCAAAAGAGAACACGAGACGCCAAGGTTGGCGCATTCATGCGCGGGTTGTCCGGGATAAATCGGGCTGCGCACATATCGCTGAGACCACGTCATGACTGGCGCGCAGTGCGAGTCAGAGTGGGGTGATAGACAGGATTGGTTTGGATCGTTGCTAGTTTAATTTCAGCCGACGATTGCCGGCGGGAATCCCCAGCAGGTTCGGATTTGTCTTAGCTTGGCACAGGACCTAGATATGCTAACCACCCCACAGCGTCAAGACCTCTTCCTACAACGTAACTCAACTACTCATCATACATTGCGGCAGAAGGGCACATACGAAAAGCGTCATGCATCACTTTTCCAACTCCAAGTCGAGGCCCCATCGCTTCCCGACGGGCGAGTCCAAGCTGTGTTGGGTCGCAACCCCAGAAATCTCCATCAGCGCCCCGACCCCGAACTTGTCTAGAGTCGTTCAGGGTCCAACCCCGATGTTGTATCTGTCAAAAGAGATACACGTTGTGACATGACAGGCGAAGGACGTGACGAACATACCATGAGTGTGACGAACAGAACATGCGTGTGACATGCGTTATGATGATCACGTGTTCACAGCATGGTGACACCGCGTTCGTGTTTGTTTGCGGGGTGAGGTGATCGTCATGGCTGGCTGCATGTATGCACGTGTCCTATGCCTGCATGGCTTTTCTGGGACGCGGGGCTGTACCGCGTATACGCTGGATTGTGCCCAGCAAGGCAATGCCTATAGTAAGCACGTCGTGTCGAACATGGCAGCCTTTGTCGCGAAAGAAAGGTATGATGGGCGTATTGCCACCCTGGAGCGCTTGGATCATAGGCGAAACCGAAACAATAGTCCCTTTAAACGCGTCCAAGTTGGCCACTCGAGCTTATAGGGGCACAAGCTGGCGAATCAATGCGGTGGCCAAGTGTTGCTAGCCAACGTCGCAATAACGAATTAGAAGTGAAAGAACACTTTGCTGAACAATTAGAAAGCCCCCGATGTCACTGCGGTCGGACCGTACGCACGTGAGAAGGTCCTATGTTTCTTTGCCGATGTTGTTGGTCGTCAAGGAGATACAACTTGGACCGGCTCGGGCTTGTTCGCATGGCAAGAAAGCTCTTGGTCGAGACAAGCCATGCGCAGCTGTCCGATAGGGGTGATGTAGGGGGTGCTTTTGACGCGTGTCAGTTGTAGTGACAGTGTGACGTGACACGCACGCGTCTACCGTGCCAAATCTGGCCCGCCGGCCACCTTGTCCATTTTACCGCACGTGAGCAAAGAGTGTGAAGAACAACCGAGGACGATACAGATTGGCGGGTCGTCCAAACCATGTCGGGCGTGCTGGGTCGTCCGAACGTGTACGGGAGTCGCAGGTCTTCACATTCTGTGCCGAGCTCGAGAGCTCACGGGGGCGGAGGTTTACGAAGCCCGGATCACGCGAGTGGACAGGAGGCGCTGTCGCCAAACGAGGCTCGCTGGGAACGTGTGCTCGAGTGGGTCGACAGGTGCGGAGCCAGTGCGCATATTGTTTTCCGGGGGAGCCGAGCGCATCATTGCGATGGCGAGAATGAGGTCAGTGGGGCTGGCGTGCTGGGGGATATGACTCGGCTATGTGAGGTCACGCGGGAGTAGGACGGGAAACGGCGAGCGGGCTGTGTTTGGCGACGGCGGGCGAGCCTGTTTGGGCAGGGGGGAACGTGTTGGGGAAAGCAGGTGACGGTGTGACGAGGGTGGGAGTCCGAAAGCGGCAGGAGCGACCCGGATCCACAGTGGCTGAGGCGCTGCACCAGAAGCGTGGAAGCCAGGGATGGTTGTAAATAGTTGGCCTAGTTGGGAGTGGCGCCCCGAGATACATAAGAGGGGCGTCAGCCGACCGAGCCTGCAGCACATCCCTTCCGAAGATCCTCATATCCCCGCTACAACCAGACAACCTGCACTCTTCGACTCTCATGCCTGTCCCGACGCCGACCAAGTCTCTCCAGCGTTCGCATGTTCCAACTCAAATCATCGTCCCCTCCAGTGCGCTCAGCGACTCGGCGTACTCGGACACCAGCAAGAACTCAGTGAGCACGGGTAAATGTGAGTCGACCGTGTCATTCTTCTGTAACTGCTGCTGACATTGTTGCAGCCGTCCACTTTGACACCCAACCCCATCCACTCGTCTGCCCCGTCCTCGACCCAACTGCAACGCGTATCGTCTGGGACGTACGCTTCCGCCCTGGCAAGGCCAAGATGAACCTTCCCGGGTACCCGCACGCGAGCGAGTCCGAGCTCAACAAACCAGCCGTCAACCCGCCCGTGACGCGCCTCCGCCTCGTCTCCAAACTCCACCCCTGGATCGCAATTGCAACGAACCCAGAGGGTGTGACAGTCGGGAACGTGCTCGAGATCATCTACGCGACGCTGCAGGAGCCCGTGTGCGAGGCCGAGTGGTGGATCGTCTCGAGCAAGGAGCGGGCCCGGGTCGGCCGTATTTTCGAGCGCGAATGCGCACAGGGGCCGGGCACGACGGGTCGTCGCTCGACCAAGGACGGAGTGCGCCGCGTCGACTGGGTCGGGGACGACACCAACTTTTTGGGGCTGGAAAAGGACATGGGCTTTATCAAGCACAGGATATCGGAGAAGCGGTACTGGGACGAGACCTGGATGATCTCGCTCGGCGCAAACTCGAACGTTGACCGCTCTGCACCGCGCATTCGCTAATCGCCATGTCCTTGCTCCAACCTCGTCGCAAAGTTTCCCGATTTGGTTCCCCGGTCTTCACTTTGGTCTCCTGCTTCGCAACGCTTTCGGCCTCTACGTCATTCTTCGTTATCTTCAACCCCAACCTCTAGCTCCCCACACTCACTCGAACTCCTCGTATCATCCGGACCATAATTTCATCGACACGCCGTACGCCCTGTACGAACTATACCCACGATCCTCCACGCCCCGCTCTCGGACCCTCTCACGCTCTCGACCCTCACGACTGTTTATTGTGTGTTTATATATCGCTATTCGCTGTAGGACTTGATTCTCCCCAAGGCTGTGTCTTTTTAATGTCCTGTGATCCGAAAATGTGTTTGCTAGCCCCTATCCTGTCCTGTCTGTAGTCACGCCTTGTAATTTCCCCAGTCATTATTAACCAAAGAAAAAAGAGTATTAAAGATGAACCGCACATGACTTGATTTTTTAGAGTGTGACACGATGCAGGTTTGTTTGGGTCGCGTCATGGTGATGAGATGAATGCGATTGACGCGGAGCGTGGAGACATCTTTCCGGCAGATCGGGCTACATTTTTGTTCAGTCTGCTTCGCCTCGCGTCGTTGCATGTGGATGCTGGAGCCACCCCAGACCTGTCTTCGGCGACACGCACAACTACGTCGGAGGTGTGTGACATCGAGATCCATAATTACTATATTGGTTATAGTCTATCTATACTGATCGACATTGACATAAAAAAAGCACTGGGCGTCCATCGTGCGCCTCGTTGTCCAGCCCGCCCTGACCCCCGTTTCATGTATGTCCGCCTTCTCATGGTCATCTCCCGAGACAAGTGCTGATGTTCCTGAATTTGGCGGGGAAGCAGTCGCGACTCGGCGTGCCGGACGATCGACCAGGGTGGTATGACGTACGGACTGTGTGGGGGAGATAAGGCGCAATGCACGGTCTCGACTTGTTTGCCCGTTTACGTCGTCACTCGCCAGTTGAGAGAGCCGAGTCGAAAATATACACTTACATAATACTTTCCCGCGCTCGTCTGCTACCTCGTGGTTGACTCGAGGCTCGACAGTTTGAGCATCGGGTGTCCAGGTGGAGCGCGATCGGGCGCGAGTTTCGTAACGGGAAAAAGATGTGCGATCATGGTCCCTCGGAGAGTGCCGTTTAATTTGTTTTGGGGATTTACGCGCGTCTCGACGATGTGACGTGAATTGCGGATCATGCGATGCGCTGGGTACACGAGGCGTGCGTGCTGGTGGAGAGGGCGAATACCGGTGGAGAATGGGCGAGTCAGGTGGAGTAGGTGGGGAACGTGGTGGGTGGATGGGCGCTCCACTGGGGCCGTGTGCGTGTTGTGGTTGCGTTGGCGGTGGGTTTATTTCGGGAGGTTATAGGTCGGAAAAGCGCGGGTGGTGATGGTCGTCACGTATAGGTGGTGCTAGGTGGGGCGTGCCGCTGAGTAGCTCTTTTGAAGGGATTTGTAGATGCCAGAGGACTGGTTTGAGGGCTACTGGGTTCATGACGAGGCCGCTTCAACCCAGGTGTTAGATTGAGAGCCACCAGAAGAGATCGGTGTTGATTCTGTCCGTGAAACCGGTAGTTTCTGAAACATTGGAGACATTTAACCAAGCATACAAGCGAGTCCAGTCGTTGCGGAAAACAAGACACGCCGAGTCACGTGCTCTTGGGCTCCTGATCTTTTCATGCTCAAAGGCAACCACAATCCTGAAGCTCAAATCTGGAGACTCCCCACTAAGCTGAGACTCATAGGTGGCTGACCGAGAGTCTCGTTTGTGTCTTCCGAGTGCTTTGGAAGTCTGGAACTGGCTGTTGTAAATTATCTTGAACACTACGAAAATGATCTAGAGCGGTACCTGGCGCAACGTAGTTTGATTATGCGGCGCAAATATCATGGAACTATTACCGATTTGATTGCACAGCTGCTAGCGTCCGAGACTCGACATGTTCTGGGATGCCTGGATCTTTCGCCTTTCTTATCCTTGTTTCTTGTTTCTGGTTTTCAACGGTTTGACGGCGGGACTTTGCCATCATGCGATACCGCTCTTAGACTATTGCCACTTAACTCGAATTGTATGCGGGAGTTATCTAATTACATGATACCTGTCGTGAATCAAGGTTCTGTGGCGGAGTGGCACTGCACAAGCGCTCAAACTACAAACACGCCCCCTTCGTCTAAAAAACAAGGGAGCTGTCTCTCGTGGCGAATATGGTTATACCCAACGGCTCGCGTGCCATGCCAATGTTTTGCTGGCGGGCAACTTTGTTATCAGTTCGGACTATTATCGTTGTCACTTCTAAAGGACCTCCCTAGCGAGCCTGGGGCTGAAATTGCGGGAGAGGCACGAGCGTGGAGAACTTGTACGAAGGAGCCAGGCAGGTGACACAAGGAGATGGCCGGAGACGAACCGATCTCATGTTTGCCAGTCTCCCAAGACCCCTTTTCCTATGGGGGCCTTTCTCGCTGTAGATGTTACTTTACCGGGGAAGTAATGCTATCAAACATTGTACATCAGCCAAGCTCTGAGCCACTACTGCGTGTCTCTGCGCCCTGTTTTGGGGCACCCAATAGACCGGTGCACGAGAGTTTTGCAAACTATTCACTTCCATTAAACGCATACGCACATTATTAAATACCTGTGACATGGTAAATTATGATCAGGCACCGTGGGGAGCGCATGCTTACCGCGAGGCAACGTCCTAGTACTAGCTTGCTTAAGCTCAACTCGTTCCCCATCGCCCCGGGGAATTACACACCTCAACAGCTCTTCCGCTCTATCTCGTCCAGGATGTTACCTGACACTCTGCGTGTGAAACAAAACATGGCTCCAGATGTGTTTATAGACGTGAGTTGAGTTAGCGCCAGGTCCTCCCATGGCTGTACTCAATTTCTCTCACTGTCTCTGGTTGTGTGGGTACAGGATCCGCCAGACGAGTTTGGTGCTGAGATGGCAAAGGAGGCGCGGGTGTGGAAAACATACGTGAGGGAATCGGACAGGTCGGACAAAGAGATGGTGGATGGACGCAACAAGTAAGTACGATACGTATGAAGTATAGCTTTTGCTCACGTCAAGTCTGTGTGCGACCAGCTCGCTGGATGTGCTGCTAAGTAAGTTGTATATGCTACACGTTTCGTGGTGTGCGCTAACAAGTCGGTTGCAGTTTTCGTGAGTGTTGATGTACGTCAGCGCCAATGAACTAGCTCAGAATATATGCAACGCAGGCTGCGCTGTTTTCTGCTATTTCTACGGCGTGAGTGCACATGAGGGCTGGTAGCTTGGGCGCTGATCAAACCCAAATTCGTTCAGATTTGTGATCGCGAGCCTTAGCGACCTCAAGCCCGACCCCGCCGAATCATCTGCGCAGACCTTGCTCGTCATGTCCCAAATGCTAGCTGCTATTGCGAATAATCAACCTGTGGCGTCGCCACCTCCTGGTACTCTGGATCCCCCCGCATTTTCTCCCTCTCATACCGCCGTGGTGGTTAATATATTGTGGTTCCTGTCACTCAGCTTGAGCGTGGCCGTATCGCTTGTTGCTATGCTTGCCAAAGAGTGGTGCTACAAGTTCATGTCTGGCCGATCTGGACCTGCATACGACCAGGCACGAAAACGGCAACAGAAGTGGAACGGGATGGAGAAGTGGAAGATGAAGAAAATACTGATATACCTGCCGGCCATGATGCACTTGGCGTTGTGTGAGTGCTGCCCAATCGTCCTGGTGCCTGCGCCGTTGACAGCAGTGGTCAGTGTTGTTTGCGTCAGGACTATGCCTTTATTTGTGGGGTATCAACAAGCGGGTCGCATTGCCCGTGATCGTGATTACAGGATTGGCAACACTTGTCTACACTTGCGCTACCGTTTTGCCTGCCGTGGATAGCTTCTGTCCATATAGCACACCTGCTATGGAAATTCTCACCGACGTGAAAGTCCTACTCACATGTGTGATAAAATGGGTATCCAAGGGTGTGGGCCTCACACTCGAAGTTATAAAACTATTTTGCGAAATGGCAGAGTACGCATCTGGTCTTGTCCTCCTAACAGGAACCTTCATATTTTTTGCGTCCATTAGTGAAATAGTCCCAAGTGCAATAGTCAAGAAACTCTCAGGTCCAGACTGGCTATTGCCCTTTTTGGCCTTCATTGTCTCCACGCTGCTTTGGGTTTGTTTGGTGATTTCTGTAGTGCTATGTTTACCAGTTGTGGCCCTGTTGCTTCTGATCTTGCTCCCCCACTGGCTGCACCAATGGTTTGCACCAATTGTCCCTGTTGCCGCTAAGGATGGGCTTCACACAGTCAAAGCTGCCATCAAAGCTGCCGTCATTGCTGTCGTCGATGTGAATGACAAACTCGACGACCTCCATGGTGGCAGTGCAAGAGTTCCAATGGACACGGTCACGAGTCAAATGCTAGCTTGGCTCATTGCGACCTGTGAGGACTCGCGCTCAGTGGATACTGCCCTTCAAGCGATTGCAGGCGCCCGTAGCAATCTGCCGCATGGGCCTCTAGTAGATTGCAGAGCCATTAAACATGTGCTCCCCCGGCTGGATGCCTACCTCAAGTCCAAGGACAATTCGTCGACCGCACTGCGATACTCCTTAGCCTATGGGGTACTCATGTCTGGAGGTGCTTTCAGAGCAAAAATGGATGGGTGGAGCGAATATGATAATGACGTTATCACCGACGACCATCTTAAAGACACCGATGACTATGATCACTCGAAGTCAAATCTCACGTATGCCCAGTATGTAGCTTCCTTTTGCCCCAACGACGCGAGGAGTTGACAATCCAAACCTGTGACCGGATAAAATAGCCTTCTTGACCAAGCCAAACTTTCAAAACTTGATTACAGTGCGCGTGCTTCCATCGTCATCACTGCCATGCCACTTTGCCACTGGAAGAACACCTACAGGCTCGAGGCGTCCCGCCAGCGAGAAGTAGTGGAAATAGCAAACACTTTACTCAGGCAGCATCTACAACCTAACCAAGGTGTACTCTCCACAGCCGCACTCTCTGCTCTTGTGGAGTCTACCGCCCACTATCTAGTTGGGCTTTGGCCAAGAGAGAAACGTTCTAACCCGTCCAGCCTTCTCCCCATCCTACTTGCACACATTTTCTTTGCGTATCATGACACCAACCTGGATGTTGCACACGCTGTCGCGGTCACACTTGCGGCCACGGCATTTGCAACTCGCAGCTACCCCGGCGGTGAGACGCCGTCGGATAACGTTGACGTTCGTGAGAAGCGGGCTGTGGATGTACTAAAGTACTACAATGTTCGCACACCAGACAGGGATACGACGCAAGCACTGTTCATTTTTGGCTTCTTTGGGATCTTGCCTGAGCTTGGACTTCGTGACGAGGAGACTCGAGTTGTTGCTCTACCCAGGCACTTCAACGAGATCATGCAACGTATGCCTCGATTTGACTTTAACCATTTGCCGGGAATACGCACCTTACCGAGGGGTTACTCACTGAGGGAATCACTCTTGGTGCCTGCCCTTCAGTCCTTGTCCTCTATTGCTAGTGGTGAATCCTCCCCCGACGGGGCAACTGCCGTGTTTAATTGCCTACCACTCCTAATCCATCGTCCACGCTCCGTATGGGATGCAGACTCCAAGCTTTATGTTCTTGCTCTGATGGCGCTTTCCCATGCAAACTGCGTAGAAATTCGCGACTTGTGTCTTAATATCATAGATGCGCAACCTATCCCGAGGTCGCCAATGGATCTGTTGGAGTCGTCCGAGGGTAAAGAGCTGCTCGAGCAGCTGTGCCGTGCACTGGTTGACACCAACACGCCTATCGTCCCTATCATGGCTCTTCACTTTGAACTGCTAATAGCCTCGGTCATTATAGACCCATATCATGGGGACAAGGCAGCCGAGCGTCAGTCGGCTCTCCGCATCCTTCTAAACTTCCGTGACAGGTTCCGCCTCGGAGATCCAAGCCCAATCAACAAGGGAGACCCATTTCCAGATCTGAAGAGCGCCACCGACGGATCCAGGCAGGGTAGCATGCTCCGTGCGATGCAGTGTATCCTCAACTTCTGTGAGGCGGGTGTGACCGCCTTACCCGGTGACTCGAAGGTGGCCTGGCTCGACGAACTACAAAAGTGGAAGGACAACTGCAGCCCAGGCACAACGAGGATTACGCTCCCGGTTCCGACAGGGGGGAGATCTTCCACGCCTGTCCAGTCAGGAAGCAGCTCGACCGCCGCCGCCTCCTGACACAGTTCAGGGCACCAAATAGGTGGCTGGAACACACTATATGCGAGCCGGACATGGGGCGTTAAGCCGGCCAGCTTGGGCGGCACAGTTGTTTCATGGTTCTATTGACTCGTTTTGTTGTTTTGTGCTCAGGCAAGCGATATTTGTGACGCATTTAACAGATGTGGGCCGGAATTCTCGGTATATATGTCTGGCTGCTTGATGTAGCGCCTGGCCCCCTAGCGTTGGTTTCAGTAGTTTCGTCGTGTGTAGCTTTCCTATCATTCGGTTTAAGAAGTCAGATGTGTGTTTGGTTATTATATTTTCGCAAACTGTGACATGGTTTGCGATGGAGTTGTGGCTACAGCCCGGGGTGTCTGCACCTCTGTACGCGCGGGGTGGTGGCCAGGTTATGGTAGTATGTATAATCGATATAATATGTGACTTACATACGTTGGCCAGAACCGGTATGGGGTGGGGGACCCGTTGCCGCGGTAGCGGCGAAGGTGAGCGACCGGGGCGCCGGGACGTAAGGGAAAGATCTTGCGGGCCGGTTGGCTTGATATGGCCAACGCCAAGATATGGTGGGCGGGCGGGAGAAAAAAGGCTAGGAAGAGCCGAGGGGAGGGCGAGCGAGGGGGAGAGTCGTCGCGGCGAGCCCGAGAGGGAGACGGTCACGTGGAGGCTCTGGGCGGCTCAGACATGCCTGTGCCCCTCCACAGGCTTCGAGGCCCAGACCCACTCGTGCAGGCATCACTGAAACCGAAAGCTTAAGGTTAGATTCGGGGATTGCTCCTGCCAGTGTAAACCAGGGTGGGACCACCAGAGTGCAAAATTTAGTGTTCGCGGCATGTGAGTCCCATGATGAATACATATCGTATAGGGCGTCTCGTCTCCTTTCGAGCCTTTGAAAATGGAGCTGTCGCGCCCTACCCTGTCGCCAACCCATTTACACGCTTCCAAGTTAACACTCTGTCCCGAGCTTTAATCCCCACTATTTGAGATTTTCCAGAAGGCTTTGAACTCCCCCTCATACATTCTAAAAACTACTTGGTTATGGAGGTGTGCGTTCAACCCGCCACATGCGGGCTTGCCCTGCATGCGCCAAGGTGCAATAGGCGCCAACCCCCTAGCTACCATAAAGCCATGTCCTACAGTAACTAGTATGATGTCTTTGTTTCTGCTCACAATCAGGCGGCCTGATAAGACAAACTGGACCCAATGCTGGAAGCGTGGCCTATACGCCCTCTACATAAGGGTAAGCGGGGCTATTGACATGGTCACTTGCGAGAAGTGTACCTAGGCTTGTTTCTATCCCGCAAGTACATTAACGTTCCGCAAATTATTCACAGGTTGATCGCAATTGTGCAACTTGGCAGCCCTAGAGTTACCAGATCAACACAAGAAAGGCAAACTAGAAGGCGAAGTGGAGGGCGGAATGGTCCGAATATATGCAAAGGGGCGACAATAGTGGACCAACCCCCAAAAACCGGAAAAAAAGGTCGCCACCCATAAAGGTATTCATGTGTAACAACCCAAGTTTGATAGTAGCATAGGGATCCCACGCGCATTCATTTACTGGGCCAAACCAATGGCAAACTCTTGGCATGGGGACTCAAAGTCCTAAATCCGTGTAACCATCGTACCAAGGTTGCCCAGGCACCATGTGCCTAGGAATAGCCAACAACGCACCAACTATTACTCCTGCAAACATAAGAGCGACCATCGCACTTCGCATGACAATCTCCCACTGCGCACGAGTCACTAGCGGGCTCCAGACGCGCGTGAGCGGCGCAATAGGCGGAGTTGAAGTTGCAGCCCTTTTGGAACGTTTGGGTGTCATACAACGAGCCACTCGACACAAGCGGGAGCCAAATGACTCGGGCGATACGTCGGGTGAGGAGTGTTGGCGAGGTATGGTGCGACGGTGCCCAGGTAACTGATCAAAGTCGAAAGAAGGCTGGGCGTTTGGCAAAACGCTGTGCTTGGTTTCAGTCATTTGATCGTGCTCGAGCACGCTTGGGTCGAACGGTGTAATAAATGGTGCAGTATCGAATGGACTCGAGAGCGTAGGGGAGTATGGCGGGATAGTTGGAATACTGATTCCTGAAGTGTCCGATATATTGCGGGAATGATAAACGCGAGGGGGTGTAGTCACGAGTGGAGGGAGCATCGTGGGTGACGCTGGGAAAGGGGAAGATACATGGATATCGACTGGCGTGGCGGGCGAGGGCGCGGTCTCAGCCGCAGACGGGCCGAGAATCGGCAAGGGCTTTCCGTTTCTAGCAGAAGCGGTGGACCCAGTGTATGCGTGCCCTAGTGTGAAACCGGATATGAATTCGGGTATATGCGCGGCGTTGGGCGGGTTAAGCGGTTTAGGAGACGAAATAGGGGGCCTCACAAGCTCAAAGGGATACAATTGGCGAGCATCGCCCAGAATATAGATGATGAAACAAATGCCGTGGATGGAGCTTAAAAATATTGTTGCACCAAGCCATAGAATCGGGAGAGCAGCAAGTCGAAGGGCACGAGGCTTGTCGCCTAGGATGGACACCAATAGAGGAGCGAGAGCGATCAAACTAGTCCCAACGCCTCCGATAAGAGCACACCACACTCGTTGTTTGCCAGCATTGCTAGTTCGTGCGGCGACAAAGCGGAGAAGAGATTCCCTAAGCATATACTCTGCTTCTCGCGAGATTTGATCAAAAATCCCAGGGGGTGGATGGGGCTGCCCCTCCGCCGCGTTAAGGAAATTCGAAATCAGGATCGAGGTCAAGTTGAGTTCGTGTGGGGAAGAGTGAGAGAAAAAGGTCGACTTTGCGCGGGTGAATGATAGCGCAAGTGACCGTGAGGTAGGGGTCGCCGTCGCAAACCAAGCACGATGCCGTTTCGTATACCTGTAAGCGACAGCAAATCGCAAATCATCAGGAGTTGCCCGGTCGCGAAGCTGCGGACACTCACTCTTTCAACCAAAGTATGAAATAGCTGATGGAAGTTCAGTTACGTCGCTACAGAGAAGGGCGGGCGGGTTACGCACAGATTTTCAGCCGAACGCTCGTCAAACAAAAGATATTCTTCAAAGTCTTTCAGACTCAATGGTGGCAGGTGTTTTCCATCCAGAATGTCCTCGAGAGCGACGCGGAAAATAGGTACAACTTCAAGAGTGCGCATTCAGTCATGGTATAGCGTCAGATGAACTGTTCAACTTACTATTGCAAGAACGATGTTGGTGTTTGCCTTCAGCCGCGGGTGGAGTACTGACACGCCGAGGGAGGTTGCGCAATGCAGACCACCAGGAACATTGGTATGCAGGCGGGCGGTAAGTCTTTTTGGGGCGAATGCTACGAGTCGCCATGTTCAGTTTGCAAAGAAGACAAAAGTAAATGAATGTGTCAAGACCCAGTCTTGAGATTGCTGCAAGCGTTAAATAGAATAAAAACTTGAATGAGGGCAGACGGCTCGCGCCTGAGGGGTGGAAACAAGAGGCTACATTTCGCTCTTGTGCCTATGAGTCCTTTGGGAAGTGGGATCTACCAAGAACGTGGAGGCGGCTGTGCCCAACTGGGCAAGGCAACAGAAACCTGCCTCCTTGGAAACTCGGGCACAATTGATGTTCCAGCTGATTCACATGGCGACATCCGGGTGGAACAATCCTATTGAACGAAATACAAATACTGTACATACAAGAAGTTGAAATAAGATCTACAGAAACGATGCTTGAAAACGAGTCTACTGCACACTGGCGACTCCTTGGAACATTACCAATGCCTGCATAATCATATTTGGATTGAGACGGATGGCCGCACCCAACTGTGTCAACACGTCGTCATACCCGCTAACTTGGCGGCGCTGCATATTGCCCAACGCGTTTTCAATACGGAGGGATAGGGAGTCGAGTATCGTAAACAAGTCCTCGTCCGAAGCATCTTTGCGGATGTCCGGCATCAATAACGCTGGGTTCGCGTACATGATGGGGCTCTCCATGGCTTCCTCCCGTTGGCTGAGGTTCGGCGCCGAAGGATTCCGCCGGAGGGAAATATCACGGAAAACCCGCCCACTCGAGAGAGCTTCGAGCCGGGCGCAGAGCGTCCCGAGCTGACGGATCTGCTCGACACTGAACTGGACGCGAGATGCAGCAGCGGGTGTGTTGCTTGGCTGTGAAAGCTTCCATCGCCCAACCAGCGACCTGGGCAATATTGAGGACAATAACTCGGGAACCTCGAGCCCCTTGAGTCGCCGCTCGCCAACTTCGGTGACGACCGGATCGAGTTGCTTGAGCTGCTCCACGACTCGTGCGAGCTCAGACTTTTCGCCCTCTATCTCGCCTAATATTTCTGGGTTTTTCAGCGTAGCGTTGACCTCCTTTAGTGCATCACCGCTAATCATAATCTCGCCTCCCATTGCTGTGGCGCTGACGCGAGCGGAACGGTTGACCATCGGCCCGAAATAATCCATCCGCCCAGTGATTGGATCTTCTTCGCACAGAGGGGCGCCCGAATGGATACCCATCCGTACCGACAACCCGCGAGCAAGTCTCTCGCCGTCCTGGCCAAATATCTCTTTCCCATCTTCCGACTCGAGGATTTCGATCGGCCAATCTGCATCGCAAAGCCCCGTTTGGACGTTAAAGCACCATAGCAACGCGGCTGGTGCGCTCTCAAATGAGACTATAAATGCATCGCCTTCGGTCTTGACCTCGTAACCTCCGCGGAGTCGAAGCAGCCGTCGCAACAAGCTGTTGTGTGTGCGCATCGCGGAGCTCATCCCTGGATTCTTCTCCCACAGGCTGGTCGAATTTCGGATGTCCGTGAAAACGAGGGCGATATGACCGACGGGGGGCGGGATCTCCTTGCCAAGCCGGTTCAACGTCCGGTCTGCGACCAAGTCGTTCCGGCGCGGCTGGGCAGCCCGTTTGAGCGCGAGCATCGCCCCAGTCTCTGCAGCAGGGTCCGCGGCCTTGACCGTAAACTTGTCCGAGACGGAGATGACCATGACCATTGTGTTCCCCTCGGCGCCGTAGCTGATGGCGTGGTCACGAAGCGTCTGTGCAGATATCATAGGTTCCTCACGGCGTGTCCTCGAATCACGGACGATGTCCACTGCCGTCTGAGGATCCATAAAATCCCAGAGTCCCCTGTTCCCGATAATCACGAACTCGTCTTGATCTGTCAGCTGCCATGTCTGGACGTCTGGACGAGCGTTGACAGCAGGGAGGAGATGATACACCCCAAACGCGTGCGACTCGTCGCAGTCGATCTCGTCGTTGACGAATCCCTTGGGCGAGACCCAGCCCTCGGCCGCGCGGATGCGTGTCGTCTCTACTCGGTCGAACGGGTCGTGTTTACGCGAGAGCTCGCGGGGGGTTCCGTGGCGCGAAATCACAGCCAGCGAAGAACCGACATTGGCAACGTACATGGTCTTGTCCACGAAATAGACCACGCATGCGGCAGCGCTAGCCTTGAGACTCGCCGGGTCAAGTGCAGTCTTGGTTGCAGCGACGGTTGACGCCTGGCTCATTTTGCGCACTGAGCTCGTTGGCGGGAGGAGGTAATCGTATAGCGTCTTGTTCAGCGACAGGAACGTGCGACGTAGTGCATCGGGCGTACTCTCGCCCCGGTCCACCTTGAGCGACCTGAGGAACCCCAGTAACGTTTGGCTAAAGTTCTCATAGAGATACTTGGCCAGCCGATTGCTATTTACCACGGGGGCGGCGCGTCCGAAGATCCCGAACAAGCACTCGTTTTCGCGGCCACGGAAGTGGGGAACGGCAAGATCAAACGTGTTTAGTTGTTCAAACTTTCCAAGAGAGTCCGAAATTCCGTACGCCATGCCGTTGATTTCGGAGAGCGAGGTCCGCACGCGTCGGTCGTCTGATTCGTCTGGCACAGATGGCACCAAAACCGTAGCATCGATAAGGCCAAGAACTCGTATATCGCGAAGAACCGCAAAGCCATTCTCCTGCTTGTCGCCCGGCCGTAGGCTGTTTATAGGGGTGTGCGTCTTGTCGTCCAGCGGCTTAATCACGAGTCGTTTGTTGCCTGAAAGGTTCAAGTAGCGCAGATCGGGGTTGAAAGCCCTACATCCATCATAAGTTTCCCCATCAAATACTTCAATGCATCTACTCACCAATTCCAGTCAAACGGATAATTGGCCATGTTATACTTCAGCACGTTACTCCCTACATCCAGTGACGTGAGTTTCTTGACTTTTCGGAGCTCCGCCGGCAACGTCTGCAACTTGTTCGCATTCAGGAACAGCACGTTCAGCTTCTGAAGTCGCTCCAGATCGTCCGCGGGGAAACTCGTAAGCCTATTTCCGCTCAAATACAGTTCCTCGAGCTGGGCAAACGTCTGCAACCTGAAAGACGGCATCTCGGAGATTTGGTTGAACGACAAGTTGAGGACGCGCAGGTCGCGCAGAACGGCTAGAGGATGGAAGACGTCGTCGAGGAGTTGGTTGTCCGCGAGCAAGAGTCGCTGAAGAGACAGTGCCAAAGGGAGAGGCCGCGCAGCAGCATTGCTAGCCCCAGTACCCGCACCCGCTCCACCGTCCGGCAGACCCGCTCCACTCCCCTTCCTCTCGCCATTACTCCCATTTGGAACAGGCGGATCGGGCCACACCTGGAGCAAATTCGAACTGCAGTTGATCTCCTGCAACGCTTCGCAATACCAGATTCCCACCGGCACCTCCCGCACATTATTATTCCGTATGTTTAACCGAATCAACTTCTGCAGCGCTCCAATCGAGTCCGGCAAACCCGCCAATTCGTTGTTGGTACAGCTTAGCGAGATAAGCGACGTGAGCGTGCCAAGGGAAGCAGGAAGAGATTTGATATTGTTGTAGTCGAGTCGAAGTATAGTAAGCTGCGTAAGCTGTCCAAAGACCGCCTCGTCCAGATTTGAGAGTTTGCCGTGGCTCAGATCGAGCGAAGAAAGGGCATAAGATTCCGAGCCGCTCAGCGTGAAACGCGTGATCGAGTTGAAGCTCGCCTCAAGGACGTTGAGCGTCCGGCCGATGGAAAGGTCGAGAACCAGGAACGAGTTGTGGTCCGCACGGAGGGTGACGAGACTCGGCGCACGTGCGATAACCGTGAGATCTGCAATAACGTTGCGCCTGCAGTCGACCCATTTGAGCTTTGTAAGCGAAGCGACCTGCGGTGGAAACGCCGTGATCTGGTTGCCCACTACAACCAAACGCTCGAGCACTGCAAGGTTCCCAATCCCTTCGGGCAGAGCGCTAATCGAATTGAAACTCATATCGAGATCTACCAAGCTCCGCATCGTGCACAGTACGGGTGGGACGACGTCCAATTTGTTGTTCGAAATGTTCAAGTAGCGCATCGTGTTGAGCCGGGCAAAGTACGCGGGGAGACCGGTCAGCCGGTTGTTCTGGAGTTTAATGGTTCGCAAATCAGGGATGTTATCTAGGCCGGCGTTCTCCAGGTCGACGATGCGGTTGCAGCTGAGGTCGAGCCAGTGGAGGCTTGTCGAATGCTGGACGCTCGCCGGGATTCGTTTCAGCGAGCACGTCGAGAGACGCAGCTCCCGCAGTTCGTCGCAGCCCTGAATAAAATCCAACGGGAGATCCACCAAGGGGTTCTTGCTGAGGTTGAGGAACGTGATCGTACTCGCATGTCGGTGCAACAGGATGGGTACAGTCTGCAGCCCTCGCCCAGTAAGATCCACGCGCTCGAAAGTATCAAACGACAACTCTTCTTCGTCGATCCCAGGGCCGCCCAGGTCCAAAGAACGATAAACGAACCGAAGTAGGAATCGAAGATCCTCCCCGCCGATAGTCTCCAGTTGATCAATGTCGTCGTACCCGGCTTGCTCGAGTCTCCGACGCATGATAAGCGCGGGTCGTTCGTGAGTTCCAAGCGCCCGTTCTTTCAGGTGGAGATTAGTGATAATGTTCACGAGGAACAAAATATAAGTACCTCGATTGCGTTCCCACAGATGCAACCTGTGTGACTCCCGCGGCAAATTCAACTTCCTTCCAAGCACATGCTGCATCTCCGACACCGTGGCGTGCAACGGACACGACACAACGTGATACGTCCCATCCGTCCGGTACACCCTCACGTTGAACTACCGACCGTTCTAATCAGATCCCAGTTTCCACAAAACGGAATTATACTTACACTCGTGGGCCAGTTTTTATTCACGGTGGCTTCGCTTCCGCGCGAGCCCATACCGCCAGGTCCTGGAGTGCCTGCTTCGCTTCTGAAGCCCATTCCTAGCGTAGGCGCATACGAACGCATACTGCCTGCGCTGTTCAATCTCCTATCTCCGCGACCCGACGCTCCGCCCCCATTCAAAACCTCGGCACCAACACGCCCTAGCGCACCACCAATAAGCGCCCCGTCTCCATTCATCCCAGACCCAGCGCTCCCAGGTGGCTTCCCGAACCTCATGTTATTGACACTCCCGGCGATACTGTCCGACCGTCCAGGGAGTGAGCTGCCCATCAGAGTAGCGGTGGATGGTGTGAGACCACCGTCCGATTCTGAGCTGTAGTCTTCATCTTTCGAACCAGTTCCATCCACTGCCCAAGACTCGGGCGCGGCCCAGTCGGAGCGAGGGAGTGTTGGGGAAGGGACGTTCCGCACTATTGTTCGAGAGGGTAAAAGAAAGGAGGACAAAGGTATTGTGGCGTTAATATTGTAATGAGTCGAGGAGGCGAATTTGTGGCCGGTGCGGAAAAAAATGGCAGAGCGACAGGCGACGGATGAGTTCAAGTAATCGATTAGTTTCAACAAACCTAACAATTAGTCAACGCCACTCACCAACGCCGCTTAATGGGCCAACGCCAGCAGTTGGAGACCCAGGCCGGTGGCCGTTGACTTGCAATGGCGGCTCCGGTATCTGCCTCGGCGCCACTGTGCTCCCAGTGCCTGCGCTCCTCGGACTAGCAGGGAACGCGCTCCCTGAAAACGGATCGGTGAAGAACGCCGCTGTCGGGCTCTGCACGCCAGTCACGCCCGTTGGCCCCACAATATTCATATGATGAGACATGTCGGACGAGTCTTCGTGCCACGGGGGATGTTGTGGACCAGGTCGCGCAATGATCCCGTCCATCTCGTCCAGGTTCGTGTCGAGTGTGAACTCGGCAACAGGTAGGGGTGGGACACCGGCAGCGCGTGCACGGGGTGTCTTCCGGTTCTTTTTTTGGATACTGAAGTTCGCGGGAGGGGAAGGCGGGAGTGCGGCAGAGGGGGAAGTGGATGGACCAGCAAGGGATAAAGTCGATTGCGAGTAAGCAGAGTGCAACTCTGCTACATTGTCAGACGAATGTTGCAGAGAAACCGAGGATTAGCGTACCGTCGTCTCCGCCAGAGGATCCAGGCCGAACGTTTGCCCGGCTGGCTTTCTTCTTCAACCGACTCAGCAGACTCTTTGATTTCTTCGTCGCGCTCGCGCTTGGCCCCGGCTCGCCGTGCCCGGCAGACGCGACTGGAGTTGGCATACCAAACTCGGACACCGCTGGGTCGCTCGACCTAGCAGACTTGAAGAGCGAGATAGAACCGACACTAGGTTGATGCTGCATCGTCCGCAGCGAGGTCTTGGAACCCAAGAAGCTTCGTTTCGCGGGTGGAGGCGAGGGCTGCGATGATTCATTATCAGCAACACCGGGGAAACCAAACCCTACTTACTGGTTCCAGTGACGCCTGTGTCGCCGGCTTGCTCTCGAGCCCGTCATCCAGCCATGGTGCGATGAGCGAACTATCCCCCGCGCTCTCCCCTGGATCTTGGCCCCACAAGTGGGTAATGTATCCGCTGTTGCCGTTGCCCCAGCGTTGCGCTTGTGCCATCGCGGTTGGTGTCGTCGTCGTTGTGGTCAGGCTCAAGGCATCCGTCCGGCGATGCCTGATTAGCGCCTATTTACCGTCCGACACTAGCGCCGACGACCAAATGAGATGATTCCAAGCCCGAATACTTGTCCTTAGAGGGGCAGGAGTTTTCCCTGACATGCTCCACACAAAGGAGAAACCTCTGGAGCATAAAACAAATAATCAGCAGTAAAATGAAAGGCCGTACCCAGGTTCGAACTGGGGTTGCGGGAAGACGATAGATATCAAAATCCCGAGTGCTAAACCACTACACTATACAGCCCTGTTTTCCTGGCCTGGTGTTGACTAATCGACCACCTGGTCAAACATGTCGATAAACTACATAACGCGCCGTTGCTTCCTTCCACTCAACCACGATGGCGAGCAAGGCGGAAGCGTTGCCGACGTCAGTGCCGACCGTGCGTCGCACAAAACCCGCTTGCGTTCTCAGACTCAACTCGTTCGCTGTCGTACTCATCAGCGCAGCCGCCTTCATTGTCTGGAACGTGAGCCATATTTCTCATTCGACTCGTTCGCGTTCTCTCCCGCTCCATGCGACGATCGATCTCTCGCGCTGCAAGTCACTCCACGAGAAACCTGGACCGCCGCGCAGCTTCTGGAGCCGGACTGTATCTGATCGCTTCGAACCTGGAACGCCGCCGACGTTGATTCAGAACGCGACAATCTGGACCGGAGGCGACGATGGATACGAAATTGTGTTGGGCGATATCTTCCTGGACAAGGGGATTATCAAAGCCGTTGGTCGTGTTCCGCCCGTACTGTTGGACAATGCTGGCTCCAAGTTGGTCACAAAGAACGTTGGCGGAGCGTGGGTCTCTCCTGGTATGTTCCTATCCTTGCACATTCGACGTTTGCTAATTGTTGTAGCCATCAATGATATGCACAGTCATCTAGGCGTTGACAGTGTCCCCGAACTTCGCGGTACGCCTTTCCCAATCCCTCATTCGTTAATCTTACATTTCGTCCCAGGCTCCGACGACACCAACTCGCTCAAAGCGCCCACGATGCCTTACCTCCGCTCCCTCGACGGCTTCAACACTCACGATGCGGCCTTTGCACTTTCTCGTAGCGGTGGCGTCGCCACGGCGCTCATTCTCCCCGGTAGCGCGGACAACATCGGCGGGCAAGCGTTCGTCGTCAAGATCCGCAAGACCAAAGAGGGAGGGCCGAGCTCGATGGTCCTTGAACCTCCGGCGACCTTGCATGTCAACGGCACACGTGGGGAAGAAGATGGCGTCAGGTGGAGACACATGAAGCATGCGGTGCGTCCTTGATCTTATTCGTGCCGGTACACATGCCGATTGACGTAGTGCGGCGAGAACCCTTCGAGGGTGTATAAGCAAACTCGCATGGACAGCATCTGGGAATTCCGCAAGGCGTATAATTCTGCCCGAGATGTGATGCGCAAACAGGACGAGTTTTGTGCGCGCGCGCGAGCTGGGACTGGTTAGTTCCATATGTTTGTGGGAACCAAGGCTGATCGGTTGATACAGTGGATTGGCCCAAGGAGAGTTTTCCGGAGGATTTGCATTTCGAGGCATTGGTAGATGTGTTGAGGGGACGTGTCAAGGTTAACATCCATTGTTACGAGGCCGGTGAGTAGTTTTTTTAGCACTGGGATTTCTTAATATTTATCTCGTTTAATAGTTGACTTTGACGGTATCGTTCGGGTACGTTTCGCCCACGTCGTTCCTGCATGCGATAACATTTTGCTTTCAGCTCACGAATGAGTTCCAATTCCCGATTGCGGCCTTCCACCATGCCCATGAAGCATACCTCGTCCCTGATTTGGTCAAGCGCGCGTGGGGCAAGGTTCCACCGGCAGTTGCGCTTTTCGCGACAAACGCGAGGTACGGGTCCTTGCACAAATGCGCTACTTTTGTTGATCTATTTTTAGGTACAAGCGTGAAGCGTATCGTGGCTCGGAGTTTGCGCCCAAGATCCTTAACAACCACGGACTCAAGGTCATTATGAAGGTGATTTTCTATAACTTGGAGGGTGAACACATCTTGACTCTGTTTTTCAGTCTGACCACCCGGTCCTCAACTCCCGATTCTTGCTCTACGAGGCTGCTCAAGCGCATTACTACGGCCTCCCTGCTGGCCCCGCATTGGCTGCTGTGATTACGACTCCTGCCGAGGTTGCTGGGTTTGGACATCGTCTGGGTCGAGTCAGGATCGGGTACGATGCTGGTACGTCGCGGCGATTAGCTACTCGCAAGTTTCAACTAACTGGTCATGTAGACATCGTCGTCTGGGACTCCCATCCCCTCACTCTCGGCGCTACCCCCCAACAACTCTACATCGACGGCATAGCCCAACTCTCAGACCCCGTCGTTGTTACCAAGCCAAGCACGTTCCAGCGCGTGCCGTCGGTTCCGGACTGGGACAATGCTGCCAAGGCTGCTGTCGAGTACGAAGGCCTCCCACCGCTCTTGCCCGGGAAGGCGAGCGATATTGTCGTTTTTGAGCGCGTTAGCGAGGTATGGAGCCATGAATCTGGCCAGTTGAAGCAGTCGAGCCTGGAGGATGATGGGGTGGTGGTTGTTACAAACGGAAAGATTACGTGCGTTGGTTCGTCGTCACGGTGCACTACTCCGCCACTCCTTGCGAGTGAGATGACCCGTGTGGTGGACCTCGCATATGGGACGCTCTCCCCCGGCTTGATTTCGTATGGTGCGCCGCTCGGATTGGAAGAAATCCAAGCCGAGGCGTCAACGAATGACGGGCGTGTGCCGGATCCCTTTGCTAAAGGTGGCGTTCCGAGGATCGCGGGTGGAGATGGACTGGTGGTGAATGCTGTTGATGGGTTGTCATTTGCTGGTCGCGACACTCTGTACGTTGAGTTTTCTGAGTACCAGGTGGAGATACTGACTGAAAGGGGACGATAGGCTAGCATACCGGGCTGGCGTGACGACTGCTGTGAGCGCGCCTGTGTCGAGGGGAATGTTCTCGGGTGCGAGTGCGGCGTTTAGGACGGGTGCGGTGCATAAACTGGAGAAAGGGGCAGTTATCAATGTGAGGCGTTTTGTTACCGGGCAGAATTGAATATTGAAGAGTCCGGTTGCAGCCGCTTGCTGCGCTGCACCTCTCCATTGGGCACGACGCTGGTGTTAGCGTTGCTACCCAGATTGCTACCCTGCGTAGGCTCTTGTTGAACAACGACCTCAAGGCCCGAGATTATGCTCAAATTAAGCGTGTTTTGGAGGTGCGTCCATCCTCTCCTCCCACTCTCTCTGCCTAATAGTACCGACTTAGGGTCAAGTCCCCCTCGTCATCACCGTCAACAAAGCAGATCATATGGCTACTCTGCTCGAACTCAAAGCCGAGGTTGAAGGCGTCACCGGCCGTGCACTCCGCGTGACCTTTGCAGGTGCAGCCGAAGCGCACATTCTTGCCCCTCAAATCGCCGCTGCAGGTGTTGGCGTAATTGTGATTCCTACGAGGCCGTTCCCCGCTACATGGGACCAGAAGCGCATGTGAGCTTGACCTTATCCATGAAGCTGGTAGACAGCTTATGGGGTTCGCAGTCTCCCTGGTCCGCCGTTGAGCAAGGACTCGTTGATTTCAGTGCTGGTCAAGGCGAACGTGACGGTGGGCGTGGGCGTTGTTGAGTCTTGGGAGGCGAGGAATGCACGATTTGATATTGCCTGGGTAAGTGATTTAGATCACAATTTCTGGGACGACGGATTGATGTATCGGGGTGGTATAGGCTGCGCTCGAGTCGGATGGAGATCTCGGAAAACACGATGCTCTTGCGTTGGGCACGACAAATCTGCAAAGGTGAGCAGCTTAAACTTCTCAGTTCTCGTATTGATGCCGTCGACTCCACCAGGCTTCTTGGGCTTGAAGATACCAACGCTGTGGGGGATCTTGTTGCGTTCCACGGAGGAAGCTGGTCCGACTTGTCGAGCAAGCCGGTGGCTGTGGTATCAGAGGCGCGCGCGAGGGTGGATGTGTTCTGAGGCAAGAAAAGGGGGGTACTGTTTTGACTTATTCATCGCTGTCACAAGTTATCGATAGTTAGAGAAAACAAGGGTGTCTTTCGCGAAATACCTGATTCGGCATCAACTGGAATTCAACAGCAACGGTGAAAGCGAATCTTGTATATATTACAACAAATATCGACATCAATAACCTTAAACTGCTGAGAGAACGGGTAAATTCGCCCCAGTGGTTGCGGCCGTCGCCTGGGCCTGAACAATCTGGACGTTTCGGCGTGGGCGCACACCTTTGAGAAGCTCGGCACGAGGGGTTGTGCGATCTGAAATGAATTGTTGAATCATGGGGAGGGACGCGCTCATGACTTTTGTAACGCGTGTCTCGGCTAGAACAGAAGAATTGAGTAAAATTACGGGAAATAAACACGGCTGAACATACGGGATTGGTGGATCCTCCCGTGTCTTCGGACGATTTGGGTATCAGAGGTATAGATAGGGTGGTTTTGGGGAAGTATCACCATCGAATTCTGTTCCGGGCCTTGCGTCGGTCAACTAATCTGACGTGAATATCGGGCACCAACCTGATGGTACCACTTTCGGATCTCATCTTCATATACTGGCGTCTTTGGCACATTATGCATTCCGCATACTTGGACCACCCCTTTCACCTTTTCTCGGACGCTCTGGACTGAAAAACATTATTAGTAATGCAGAAACTAAATAGCCAAAGCCAGCATACAGCGTTCACTTATCAGCTTGACCACGGAAATACACGCACTCCCGTGTGCGACGATCGTAACTTCCCGCGCATCAGACAGCCTAGGAACCATAAGCGAATGTAAAAATATAAGATCAAAAGGACTCACTCGGCCAGGTTGTCCCATGCGTTCAGAATCGCCTCTCTAGCTGTCTCTTCACGTTCTTTCAAAGTTGGAGCGTCCTGCGAACATAATTAGCATATAATATGCTTGGTGTTATCCATCGGCTTACTTCGCCCTTCACTACTATTGGATGCATGTTCAAATCGATAATACTGAAGTCCTGGGAGGTACACCATTTCAAGAAATCACTCGACGTATCAATCTACGTATACGTTAGCTCATGCGGTCATATTGGAAAACCAGGAGACGCACAATCCACGCATTTTCCATCTCAATGTTTAGTTGATTGAGCGACAAGATTTCGGCGCCTACGTTTCCAAAATCATGCACGAACATAACCAAAGTGTGTTGTTTGCTCAAGTTTCCGCTATCATTGGGATGGGAAATAAGTGACAAACCACATAAAATCTGACGCTGCGTACCTCACAAGAAGTTGCCCTTTGTAGACGCCATCCAGCTCTGGAGTTACCCACGGAAACTCGAATAGGTTGAACTCTTTCGCACAGTGTTCGCGCCGCCACGACTTGAACAATTCTGCGGTAGATTGTGATGTGAGCAAGATGAATAGCGGTGCAATTGAAACTTACCTGGTAGGAAAATGGTAGTTTCGTCGATAGCTAGTCGAACGTATTGGCTCATCAAATGTCATATATGTGTAATAGTCACTCACTCTCTTTTGGCTCAAGACTTATAGGGTTTATGCAATGCCAATATTGACTTTGGACGCGTGCGACCTGCCACACAACTTCAGTAGCAACCTCGGTGGCTTTCAGTCTGGGAAGCTCTGGAAGTGGGTCCCCAAGGAGAGTCCGCGCAACGCCTACTGCCGAGTCGGAGATAGATCCGAGATTATAACCACCCTACAAGTGGGAGTTCATACAAGTCTTAATCGCAAGAACAAGAAGCGAATTTAACGTACCTCGAGGGCAACTACCACTTTTCCACCAGCAAGAGTGCTAAGCAGTGCAGTCATGTGCGCGTAGCAACTTGGCGTAACTTCACAATCTCCGAGATTGTCACCCAAAGCTGCGTCAAATCCCGCGGAGACTGGAATTTTATTCAGTTAATCACAACCGCGGGGCCCTTGGGTGGTGGAGGAACGTACTAAATACTAGTTCAGGGGCAAACTCGTAGGCTATGGGCATGACCAAGTTGAGAAACGCGTACATGTAGTCAGCGTCACCCATGCCACTGTGCGGCCAGGGGATGTTGACCGATCTGTGGAGCATGTCTCATTAACACGAATCGTAACTGCGTCAACTGCAACTACTCACTTCCCTCTCCCTGCACCCAATCCTACGCTGTTCATAGAGCCATAGGTGCCCCCAGGATAAAATGTACCATCATCGTATCGGTGGATTGATATGTATAGAACATCGGGGTCGTCCTCAAACGCCTGTTGAGTACCGTTCCCTGCTCGATATTATACAACCACTACAAAGGCGGATTACACGAAGCTAACCGTGATGCACATCCCTAACAGATGGGTTCAGCCAAATATCTAGATTATTGCCTAGCGCACGCCTACTTACCAATCAAGAATCAGAATACGCCGTAATTTGGTTTCGTTCTGGATAACGCGGGTCGCAACGGCCACATTGTTGTAAAAGCAAAATCCCATGTGTTCGTCCGGTTCGGCGTGGTGACCAGGTGGTCGCACGATTGCAAAACTGTTACGCACCTATGGGTCCCGGACACCAATCAGCGAGCAAATCAGGTTAGGAGAGGGACTGCAAATCAGCTCAGCACTCGACTAACCTGTCCCCTCGCGACTGCGAGGGCACACTCAATCACACCACCGCAACTCAACGCTGCAGCCCGGGTTGTTGCTTGTGTAACATAAAGAGAAAGTTGTTCGTAGAATTGAGCCGTCTCTATGATGTGCTCGTTTGTCATATCTACAAACATTGTTGCGTGAGGAAATATCTCTTTACACAAGGGTCGGACGTATGCTTACTTTGTAGCGCCTCTACCTTGTCCACCAGATCTTTGGTGTGCACGAGCATCACCTCGTTCCGGCGCACAGGACGAATTGTTATCTTATCCATTCGCTTAAGTAGATTTTCAGCCGCGAGTGCGGCATGTATTTTTGTAATTCTCTGAGGTTTTTCAGGGTGAGTACTGTCCTCCTCGTCGCTTGGCTCTACGCCGTGTGGAGTGTGCAAGGTCATGGCTGAATCGAAGCAATATCCAGTACGGGTTGGAGGAGGAGGGGGTGTGTCCGCAGGTGTTTCAGGGGGAGAGGGAGCTTGAGATGATGATGGAATACCATTCATGATGAGTGCAACTCGGGATTTGATCGTGATGGGAAGGATTAAGACCTGTTGGTTTAGGCTTTGGTTCTGCCTGATTATGTAACTGTCATGCAAGCGCCGGTTATAAGCCTTTCACATCACGACGTGTGCTGTGGGAATTACTCCCTCAGAATTTATAGGCATCTACTGGGTTGCTACTGACTCAAATAGTCCCTATTACACCAGTTTTGAACAATGGACATTAAAATACATGCCAACAAGGTTCAACACCACTTGCAAATTCTGTTACAACCGAGACAACAAGCAGTGCTATTGTTGATAGTTTGGTGTGGACCCCCATTAATATGATGTCACCTGGATAACATGACTGCTAACAGCCACAAAGAATATAGTCAGAGCTTCAGATAGGACATATTTTCATTTATAATCCCCAAGCAATTGCCTCATCCATGGAAGATGTCATTAGAGAGCTGGCGATTTTCAATGCTTTGCTGGCAACTTTGATGGAAACCTGTGTCCTGGCTGGCAATTTAGCAGGGCTAGGGCGTATTTGGTTGTTTATAGCATGATGGTGACAGGGTTCTGGGGTATTTCACATTGAGCTTTATGGAAATTCACGTGGCAAATTGAGAACCTAGCTACCGAGGGAAAGCCCTGTGTATTCCCACCATGCTGCTGCCAGTGGGGTGAACATTTTATGCTAGACACTGGGTAAAAAGTTCCTAACAACCTGTATCTAAGAGCCTGGACCTAAATTCATGCCAACATCCAAACTTTGAGAAAGCCTCTGAGGTCCTGGCCCATATCAACACATCATGCCTGAAATGGAGAAATGCAAACCACAAAACTCACCACATTTGTATGCAACTTACATCAAGAAATAGCAAAAAATTACAGCTTTCCAATGGTGTAAAAATTGTTCCCTAAATAAATCAACACACTGAGATCACAAGCAAATAATGTCAATGGAATGCTCCCAAAAATGTGGACCACCTGTTAAAGCTCTCAATCAGCATGAGTGTTATATTGATTGATACATGTCAACCAGGGGTAAAGATGCCATGCTGAAAAAATGCTGAAATTCAGCTCCCACACACCATAATTCAGCACCAATTGGCCACTTCGGCCTCCCACATGTGGGAACACTGAATTTCAGCAGCATGCCTGCATGCGCCAGCATTTGCTGGCACTATGGGAGGTTACTGCACTGCCAGCATGCTGGCTAGCTGCAGGTAGGGGGCTGTATGCATGAAATCTGGGTAGGGGGGCTCAGAGGCAAAAATGGCCCCCCTGAAACCCCACCACAATCACATAGAATGTATATAGTTAAATGCAGAAAATGCAGGAGATTCCAAATATGTCTCCACGCCTGTCAGAATAAATTATTATGAGGTAAAAAATAGCAATATACAACCTAGAAATACTCAGGGGGGAGCGCACCCCCTGTTACTACATATTTAAGCAATCAGTAAGGCAGTAAATGTAGCGAATCACATCTATACACACTACTGATACTTTATGCAAAGTATCAAAGCAATCTGATCAGTAGAAGTAGAGAAACTAACCAGGGGAACCAGTACTTACCCCTATTCCCCCCTCATGTAGTATGGAATAAACTAAGGAGAATGAGCAGAATATAATGAGTACATTTTAATAGAGCCATTCACAAACCTCTGTGTACACAATATCTCACCTGTAGCTATCTTAGATCCATGTGAACTGACTGGCTGAATATGCCAGTAAGCACATAGTACTCCCAAGCTAACTCTGGGAATTCTGACATGAATTATTACCTCCCCAAGGGAGCTAAGGTAGTGAACTATGGTAACTTTCCATTCTGAGCAACATTTATTAATCCAGGAAAGCCCCAAACCCAGTGATTAGTCCTACAGAGGGCTGACTCTGATGATTTCAGCCCCTGTCTGGCAGTTTCCCCCTTGTTTCTTCCCCTTCCCATGAACCAAACTAGCTGATATTTTGTGTGTAGACTCTAATACCTGGTGCACATCTGGTGTGCACAAGAGAGCAGCATTTTAACAGGGGGACTCAGTAGTCTGTGTGGCACTTCTCAGGGGTTAATCCCCCTGTGAGCATGTATCCCCCTGTTTTACAGCTTCCTGATTTTTCCTGTAGATGAGAGTTACATATTCTGAATCTGTGAAACTTTCTCTGTTTTTCTAGCCTATTATTATTCATTTGTGGTGGGTTTTGAACAGAGTCAAAACTCCCAATTTCAGTATGAAGAATGGCTGGAGGATATTTTGCCTCGTGATTCACCCAGTAAATTAGTACAAATTCTGAAGAAAATACAAAGGTGTAGTGCTGAGATCCGCCAACATTTTGAGCACTTAAGTGCCGAAATTCAGCAACTTCCAACCTGAAATTCAGCACTTTTTTCCCACTTCAGCTCTGCTCCCACTCCCACAATGCCAAAAATTGTGGGAATTTGTTCCTGTGAATGCTGAAATTCTGGCATGCAGAATTTTGGCATGACATCTTTAACCAGGGGAGTCAAATGAGCATACCCAGAGACTTATACTTTTACTCTATCACATACTATAGTGGAAACACCCCTAAAAGCACTGCCTACACTAAGGGTTGGCACTGTGAAATTTCCCTCTCTGTGAAATCCACTATTATCATGGCAATTGCCAGTAAGCCTGTGATTCATAAAGTATTCCTTGACTCCACCAGCATCCTCAGGCAGGCACAAGCATGGGTGCAGTGTCAACCAAACCATGCTAGATACTCAAACTACACCCTTCTTCAATAATCAGACACATGGCCCTTTTACCACCTTCATGTCCTAAATTATCATCAAAGACCGTATTTCAGAGCTGCTGAATGCTGACAAATCTTCTAGAATGTTCCAATTTCAAATCATTTGCCATTCCCTTTGTGCTTTTGTATGCACTTGTATGCACTTATTTACATATAGCTGTGCTATCTACCAACTTTGTACAGTGCTCCCTTGCTTCCTTTACTCTTATCCCCCTTTCCTACCCACCACCTTGTGCATACCCCTCACACCTGGGAGGGGAACTGGGCAAGTCAACAATTTACTGCACAAACTACTCCATTGTGCAAGGAGCAAAGAGTGTCACTCTGCTCATAGTTTTTATCATCGTTGTTTCTCCTTAACTTCTTATTTGTATTCTCTTACATTTCCTTGGGCTGTAGTATGGATGAACTTCCACCCATTACTACCTTAGCAGAACCCCAGTCAGGTAAGTCACATGCAAATCATACTACATATTTTGAACTACTAACATTTGTCATAGATAAAGATTCTATTGATGATGACACAACTCCACAGGCCCCACTGGCAGCTACCCAGCTCGGTGAGTCATGATCACATGACTTGGATGTGTCTCGTGACTCCGGTCATCCAGGCAGCTTCAATTTCGTCATCCCTTCAAAACTCTCGCCACTTCCACCAGCCCCACGTTCCCGTAAACGGAGGACGTCTTCGCTCGCTTCCGTCAGAGTGACCAAGGCCCGGAGAACCAGCACCCGGGTACGATATCCTATATTTGGGCTTATTTGCGCGCATTATAAATCTGGTCTGTAGGCAAGCGCGGTCGACCCGTCGAGCTCATCTCAAACCCTCGGGCTTGAGGATTCGGACGAACTTCCTGAGCCATCTCAGATATTTTCAGCCCCGCCTATCTCGCAGAACTCCAAAGGCAAGCAGCCCTTGCGATCACCCCGACGCGTCGCGCCGATGAGCAGCGGTGGTGTTGGCCGACTGTCGAGTTTCTTCGGCCGCCCCAAGGCTCCAAATCAGCCGCGCAAGAGTGCACCCGCGAAATTGGAGTATGGTACGACAGTATGCTAAGAAGTGGTCCTTATATCCTTTAACTTCAGCTCCTTTTTAGAGACAATTGTGCTGGATTCTTCCGATGACGAAGCAACTGGGCCGGTTGTGACGACCAGTCAGCCCCCGCCAAGTAAACCTCCCCCGGTAGGCCTTACACACTTGTAAATTAGCTTAATACTAACCATGAATGAGCAGGTTCCGCGTGATCCCGAGGTCATTGATATTTCTGACTCGGATTCAGATGCCTCGCCCAGCATGCCCCCACCGCGAGCGCGTCCCTCTCTAGCCACTTCCGGAATTCCCAACAAAAGCACCCTCTCGTCCCAGAAATCTCCCCCTCGCGCTCGCCCGACCCCTCCTGCATCGATTCTAATCGAATCTCTCCCGCCACTCCCACCATCCTCCGATGTGGAACAAAGCCCGGTCGAAAGTCAACCGTCCTCCGGACCCACTTCCCCCAGAGCTTGCAAATCTCCAATCGACAAGTTGGCACACCGTACCCCTCGCGACACGCAACCTGCATCCAGCTCCGACTCTGGTTCATTTACTGGTGTGGTCGAAACTGATGTAGTCCCAGGGCCTGACGAGCCAAGCTTCGTGTTGAACAGCGGCGGCTCCTCAAGCAGCCATCATGCTTCCCCCTCCCCAGAAAACGACACCCAGGAGCCGCAGAGAGATCGTGGTAGGAGTACCACTCTCACTTCCCCCCGTGGCCGTCCACCAACCCGCAGCTCGCCAAGCCATGAGTCGGTGTCTCGGTCCGGTGCAGCCACTGAAGCTGAGCTCGAGGATATTGTCGCGAATGTCTCACTGCACGACCCCCAACCGAACGTACAAACGGACAAGGTGATCGCCCAAACCGCTGTCGCTGTCAGCAACATCGCCCTCAATGACGAATCGGAACGCGAGCAAGGCAGCCTCACCGACAGCCATTCCGCCGCCTCTGGGTCAGTCTCGAGCGGGGGCACAATCCGCTACAAATGCAGTGTTGAGGGTTGCGACTCTAGATTCACTGTACCGAGCCAACTTAATACCCACATGAGGCGGGACCATGGAGTTCGCTTGTCTCAAGCTAGTAGGAGGGTGAGGCATGGGAAACGAAAGGCGGATGACACACCCATGACTCCTACGAAACGGCAGATGCGCGCGTCTCGCCTTGGCGCTCAGACTTCTCAGCAGCCTATTTCAGGTGGCAGCCCCGACAGTTCAGGTAGGAGCTCCCAGAGCTCCGATCACTATGTGGAACGTACGAACACGATCGGGTTCGAGCCGTTTACTAAACGTTTATCCGAGCGAGGCTCTTTGGTGAGCAACTTGTACTCCAGTGTGTTTACTCATACTCATACTTTCCACAAAGTCGTCACAGGAATCTGAGAATGATATGGATGAACCTATTGTGATTTCCGACAGTTCCCCGTCCCCACCACGTACTCCAGCCCCCCTAGTCCCCAAAATGCGCGCGCCCCATCCGAATGTCCGCCCATCCGTGCCCGACAGCCCCGCTGCACACCTCTCTCCATCCAAGCAACTCGCGCAAAAGAAAAATGAGGTTATTATCCCTGGCGAGGAGCTCGGAACGTGGCGCGTGGATATCGTAAACAGCATGCCTGACTCCTATCGCAACGGTCCTGGCGTCCGTGTCGTGTTTGAGGCGTTCATGGACGAAGCAATGCGCGAAAATGAACCGTGTGCGCCTGGGATCGCTGTGGAGAACAGAGTAGACGACCAGCCGTGCCCACCCTGGGAATTTGTATATTGCAACCGGGTGCTGTACGGCGAGAACGTTCCCCGGCCGGACAGTGACGCGTTGGTGGGATGCGACTGTCTCGGGCCGTGCAACCCGCAGAACAGGGACTGCGCATGCGTTCAGAAGCAAGAGGCATGGCTCGCGACAAGCGAGGGTCTCTCCGATTTCTCTGGTTTTGCGTTTGACGAGAACGGCACGATCAGGTTCCATCACGGAGCGATATTCGGTTGCAATAGCAAGTGTAGTTGTGATTTGGAGTGTCGTAATAAGGCAAGTTATTTTTTATATCACTCGTGCATAAATCTAACGTCGTTTATAGGTCTGGCAGCGAGGTCGGAAGCATAAAGTTGTTCTCCGAAAGACCGAGGCGAAAGGATGGGGTGAGTCTGGCGATTTATTTGCCGCCCTGGTTTGTCTAACATTTATTCCCCGACAGGCGTTTTTGCCGGAGAGTACATCCCGCCGGGAGCTTACCTCGGAGTGTATACGGGTGAGCTCCTTACGGAAGGATTCGCGTCCAAACGCGCCCGGTAAGTGACATTCTTGTATATCTGGCCAACTTACGAGCCTAGTGCCTGTGCGAACATTAGAGTATACGACGAGTTTGGACGCACATATCTCCTGAATATTGACTTCCACCACCTTTCGACGAATGGGAATGGTGCGCCCGACTATGCGGTGGACGCTTTTCATGCGGGTAACGTACGTATATGCTCTTCTCCGCTTTCTACCACCCCTGACTTTATAACATTATCAACCCAGTTTACTCGATTCTTAAATCATTCGTGCCGGCCAAATCTTGTGCTGTCAGCGTTATATGTCGAAGAACCTGATATTCGAAAGCCGTGGCTGGCTTTATTCTCCGACAAAGAGATCAAGCCTGGGCAGGAATTAACGTTTTCATACACTGGGATGGACGCTGATGACCCCGAAGTGCGTTGCAGATACATGCTCTTACTTCCACATTACTAATATTTTACCCAGGACCAAGCTAAAATCACAGAGGCGAAACGAGAGGGTCATAACGGAAAGCCGAAACGTGGTAAGGTGTTCGAAGAGTGTTTGTGTGGAGCCGAGGGGTGCTTTGGGATTATTTTCAAGTAGATGTTTACTCTGAGTTATCTGACTGGGACTTGCTTGGACTGTGGTTAAACGCTGTCATACTGTGCTACGGACCAATTACTCGATATACTTACTAGGATCTAAATGTCAAATACAGGTATTTGTTCTCCTGGATGTCTATTTAGCCTCCAAGGATGGCGAACGTGCATTCAGGTACATTCATAGTGCATACGAACTATCTGGAACGCAGTTGTCAAGAGCTACCGACCTAAGTCTTGTTTTTTGGATCCTCGGTTGCTGCCTCTGCCATCAACGTCTCTACTGGTTTCCATAAATCTTTTGTTGCATGCATCAATTCGTAGAGCTGCCCGATTTGCTCCGACGACATCTGCGCACAGATTTAGCGACTCAGTTCTCTCTCAACCGATCCGCGACTCGCCTGTTCAAACACCGTCGGATCCATCTTATGTCCTGTGAACCGCTCGGACTCCTCTGGCGAAAGACTCTCCAGTTGATCGAGGTAGAGTTTCCATTGCGACAAGAAGCCAATGATGTGAACCGGGTTGTCAACTTTTTGATGTCGTTTAAATTCTACAAACAGGTTAGATCGATAAATCCCCATCAAAGGCGCAGCCATAGTCTTACCAGCTTTCACGTAGTCGTCACCTAGGCTCCTCATTTCGGTAGGTAACCCCCGATGCACTCGCAAGAGTCGTCGCATCAAACTGTCGATAAATTGCTCTCTAGCAAGCCGAAGGTCCAGCTCAAGAAAGTGCGCACGGTTTAGGAGGAAGAAGTGTTGCGCTAGCTTCTCTCAGGTTCAATGGTCTAGTGCCAACAGACTGCGCAAGGAGGCGAAGCGATGCGTGCATCGTGGGGTTTGGTCAAAGTCAATAAACGAGTTCAGCAGCTTAGATGTTGGCGTTGAAACAGCAGAGACAGAATCCTAGAGTACAATTTTTCCAAGGATATGCACTCTCAAAAGCCGGAGTGATTAGCCCAAGCAATGGTGGTGGTCAGGTTCAAGCGATCACTCGAATTACGTCACCAATCGAGACCCTGAGATCCCGAACGGTTGATCTGGCGGACCCAAAACTTTCAGTGGACCACGACCAGGGGTGAGGTCTCATGCACATGCACAAGGTGAGACATTTAAATTCGTCACTCGCTCCCCTGCCGTTTCTCCATGACGAACACACACCGAAAATAAATAGGAAGTGCCGTCTGAAGTGCGTTTCGCAACTAGGTCGACTCTCGGTTCTCTGATTCACCATTTCTTTGTTGTTTTTCTGTTGCGAACTCCAATATTGACTACTGCTTACCCTCACAGGATCATGCTTGAATGTTGGGGACGTTACGCGGCATTTCATCCCGGGTCAGATTGGCTCTCCACTGTCCAGTGAACTTGTACTTATCTACGATTAATAAACGCTCCAACCCTGTTTCTCTATGTTTCAAAGGATCTATTGACTCCAAGGTAAAATTAGTACGAGTACCCCACCATATTCTGCGTGTGACCCTCCAGGCGTCCTTCATTGACTAAGCGCCAGACGGCTTGTTCCTGACCATGACCACCGCGTAACTCGCAAGTCCTACTGCACCAATATTATACCTTCTCTGAACAGATCCGGGCGCTCAAGCTGGTTTATTCAAGCCTTGTTTTGCTACTATTCACGATTGAATCAAAATGCAAGCGTCTCTGCGCCGCCAGGTGCTCTGGGATCCCCTGGGATCCGATCGTTTTATAGTAGGAGGGAATAGTGAGGTCAAATTGTACCGATGGAACTCAAAGGTATCCAGCTATAACGCGTATTCAAGTAAAGTTCTTACCATAGTCGCAAGCCAGGCTGGAGAAGTACGGACTATTGCATCTCAATCCGACCTAGCACACATGCGGGTATGCCGTGTCTCATGGTCGCACCCTCGTAGCTTGTCTAATCGCCATATACCACCAGTGCCTCGCCTGGTCCCCTCATTCAACGGTCGACGACCTTGTAGCCGTCGGTCTTGCGACCGGGAATGTTGAACTACTCCGACTAAATAGCAACGTCGCGTCTTTGCCAGAGTCGCACAACAGCCTGGGAGCCCCCAAAGTTGCCACATTACCCACGAAATACCAACGACCCTGTCACACGGTACGTCTATTTTTATACAGTTTTTAGGAATATATTGACGGATCCGCTAGTTAGAATTCTCGACAATCGACCCAAACTACCTAGCGGTCGGTCTAGAAAAGGCCCGAAACGAGCCCAGTCTCTTGATCTGGGACATTGAACGCTCAGCAAGGACTTTACCCTCTCCCCACGCTAGTCTCCCAGCCTTCCAACGCGCAGTTCCAAGGCTCCCGGCTACGAGACCAGCCCTTCCGATGATTGGGGCCGGAGAAGTGCGCCCGCTTCAATACTATGGCTCAACCGAAGTCATCCATTCGATTGCTTTCTTGCAAGGGACCCCCCACCTGTTAATTGCTGGTATCGGCTCAAAACGAATCGGAATGTACGACCTACGGTCGCCGGGGATGTCCAATACCTCCCCGAATACGACGAGCAGTGGCAGCAACCAGCCGGGATCGTATATTACCAAGGCGGTTTACGGTATTGTTACCGACCCTCTAGACGATAACCGCTTTGCATCGTATGGAGACGACACTGCCATTCGCCTATGGGACCGTCGCTGGCCTGACCCGGTAATGACTTGGACAGAGATGGACGCCGGCTCTGGCATCGATCCCCGCGCGTGCAACGTTTCGATGATCCAATTCTCGAAATCTCGGCGGGGAGTGCTCGGGAGTCTGATGAAAGACTCGCACGTAGTGCGGCTGTGGGATATACTGGACCACCGGCGCGAAGTCGTCGAACAGAGCCCAGAGGGTGGGGAGATGCCGTCGAGTCGGTGGAGCAGCTATCAAATCGCGCGAACCCACAGCCGTACGACTTCGACTGCGAGTACGGTTCCGAGTCATCCTCATGGGTTGTTTGCTTTGCCTGATGGTCCGATATTGGCTCGTACAACCACTGGTACGCTTTCAACTACGTTGAACAGGCTTGGGCTGACTTTGTGAATTCAGGTGACGCTTCCAAAAAGGGAATATCTTCATTCGCTTTTACCCCACCCCAAGCAGTTTCCCCTCATACCCCACGCATCATCACCGTCTCTCGGGACGGCGCACTCGACATCTCGGCCGTTCTGACATCAGACATCCAATCATGGAGCAGCCGAGGCATGCTCGTCGCCACCTCGCGTGCCCGACTCGGCCTAGACGCTTCGACCAAACCCGAACACAGCGATTCAAACGACGAGTCATTCGAGATACAGACGAGCTGGAAGGAGGACGGCGAGTGGATCGTGCCCGAGCCATGGGAAGTACAAGAAAACTTGATTGCACCCGCTCCGGGCGACGCACTCGGCCTTGGGCCGACCATCACGACGACTGATGAGAGGGAACGGCCCGGGAGGACGTTTGCTCGAGTGGATGTGCCCTCAGTCCGAAAGACGGTGGCCTCGCGTAGCTCTTCTGCCGCGCCTGAACGACGTGCCTATAGTCCTTCAGCATTGCGCCGTATACCCTTGGGAAAGCACCGCAGAATCCGATCCGCCTCTCCGCTGCCGTTGGATCCCGAGTCTGCGACGGACAGTGCCGACGCGGCTGGTCCAGATGGTTTGGGGGTGTCCCCTGCTATATCTGAGGCTTATTGGCGAGGGGATAGCATTCCAAAGGTGAAGACTGCGAAGGAGACCAAGGCAGAGGTCGCTATGAGGGAGGATATTTCGATGGTTATGCGGAGGCGAGCGATGAAAGGATACGGAATGAAGAGTGTGAGCATAATTTGAGCGCGACTTTGAGCGAGTGTTGACCACGATATCTTGTTAGTTCGCCCGAAATGCGGACATTGTGGCCGAAACTCAGCCGAACGTGATCAATCTTCTAGATGCATGGAGATGGCTTGATGGTAATCCCAGCCCAATGCTAATATTCAAGTACTGATATATTTCAATCATAGTATCTCATGACATCCTAGCGGTCGGAGCCTCCAGTCGCATCAACGGCATTGAGTTTAGCTACCAAGGCGTACTCGGCATCTGGGATGGTTTCGCCCCCTTCAGCGCTCCACCTGCCCTCGCCCAAAACCCACATTCTCATATGTCAGACTCGCCTGCATACTCGCCACTCTTGAGCGTCGCCTCGCCCCAAATCGGGATGAGCCGGCCCCCATCCCAGCGCGGCGGCAAACGCGGAGATCGGCACAAGTCGCCTCAGAGAGATGGGTACGACGCGGCCGTTGGCGTGTTGAACATGCGGCGCGACTCTGTAGCGGAGACGGGGAACGGAGGAGGGGAGAACGGCGCAACCTTTGCTCCTTCGGGTTCGGATGCCAGGGAGAAGAGACGACTTGGGAGGTTGGGGCGGAGACGGTTGGCGTTGGCGCTTTGTGGATGGGATATCAGTAACGCTGAGTTGAGGAGTGAAATTTCACGGCAAGTCGTCACGTAATATAAGCGTGGGCTTAGGGAGCTGACTATTATCAGGTGGTTACGTGAGGGGAAATATACCAAAGCTGCTTGCTGGGCAGCGTTCCTGAATGACTTTCAGCTGGCGGCCGAGTCCTTGATGCACAGTTCAGGTACATGACACACAGGTTATGATTTGGCGTCCAGCTTACATTCCTTCTAGATGAAATGCATAGGATCATGTCTGGTATTATTGTTGCTGCCGAGGCCGAGCCCGATAAACGCCTCAAGGGGTCATGGAGAGAGCACTGTCAGAAATTAGGTAGCCGGCTGGAGGATCCCTACCTTCGGATCATGCTTACTCACCTTGCGTTCGACGACTGGAGTACCGTTGTCGAGGAGGCCGCTCTCCCTCTGCGAGACCGTCTGAACATTGCGTTGAGGTTCCTTGATGATAGCCAAGTGAGTAAGCCCCTTCCCTAGCATTTACCCTGCCTGATTCCTATGTTCTTCAGTTGAGCCAGTTTTTCCAAAGTCTCAAGAAAGAGCTTGAGCGATCGGGTGACTTGGATGCTATTCTATTCACCGGCTTGACCACCTCCGGTATTCGGCTCCTGCAACGCTACGTCGATACGACAGCCGATGTCCAGACCGCAGCCATTCTTGCGAGCTTGGTATGCCCAGGGATGCTCCAGGACGAACGTCCGGAGAAATGGGTTACGGCGTACCAGGACTTGCTCGACGGATGGCGCATGTTCCACCAGCGGTGCCAGTTTGACATTGAGCGCGGCGAAATTCTGCGGGACTTGGTGTTCGCCGGAGACCGAGAGCCATTCGAATGGGTCCCCCGACAACTGGCGATGAGGTGCAACTTTTGCGATAAAATCGTAAATACGACTGGTCCGACCGATTTTGGGAGAGGGGCGAGCGCAGGAACATCAACTGCACATGATCGTGCCAGGGTGCGTATTTCGCTCCTACCTCGTGCTCGGTGAGTTTGGACTGAGCCTCGGTGCAGTTGTCGTTTTGCCCACACTGCCGGAAAACGCTGCCGAGATGTGATATCTGCCTGATGACACTCAGCGGACCCTTGAGCGACTTTGTCCGAGACTCCGAGCTCGCACACACGGATTCTGCGCACGGTTAGTCCTACATAACCTGTACCCCAAATGGTCGACGAACAAACTTTAACTCTGATACCATCTTAGACACCTTTGACGATGCTCTTGTGTTTTGCCAAACCTGTCGACATGGTGGACACGCTGTGCACATTATGGAATGGTTCTTTGGAAACGAGGAAGGGGACGTGGTGGGACATCGAGAATGTGCTGTAGCCGACTGCACGTGCAACTGTGCTCAGGAGTTTGGGCATGAGGAAGGGATAGAAATATGATGTAATGTATCTTGTGATTGTGTCGTCGTGTGGGTGATGCGCCAACGGTATGGATAGTTGTTATCCTGTCTCGGTTGCAGTTGTGAGCCTGACGAGTTGCTTGGGAGTGGTGCTATATAGTCCCATTTAAACCAAACCTCGACGATCGCCAGCTTGACACACGTCGATATTGTGGGCGACTATAAGGTGAGCTAGATCTTTCGGCGGAATATAATGGAATTACATTTGACGTTTCGGAGCTACAGAGTCGATTATACAGTCAAGAGTCCAGCGTCCTACTAATAATACAACATAAAATCCTTACACGCAATGCCGGAATTATACCCAGTCCCTGTCCATGAAACAAGAAAATGGTCGTATCAGTCAAACATTCTGGCGTCCTCCCAATACTGCCCCTCAGTGTTGGGAGCGTTACCAGGTCCAGTCGTGTCTCGAGCATCACCTACCTTCCCATCCTCCACACCTCTCCAAAACTCCCAACTCATCACCTGCTGCCTGAATCCTCCATACGCCTCGAGCCCGGTTTGGGGGCTGATGAGATCCCACAACGGTGTCCCCTTTTGCGGATTCCTGCCCGGCGCTACAACTGTAACGTAACGCAAACTCGGCGATTGGCGCGCAATCGCAATCGCAAGCTTCTTCGGTTTTGCAGCAAGTCCCGGAACCATGTGCATCGATAGACAGATAGAGCTCAACTTGGGTAGGGAAGGGTGTTCAAGTGCTCGCAGGAGCGCCTAGAGGACGATAGTATCGATGTATCTTATGAGTTACAGGGTCAGATCGGTGGATGGAACCTTGCGTACCGCTGGGCCTGCAGTCCCGGGCTGCCCACCCGGCATGCTCACTCGAAGAGCAACAAGTGAATTCGGAAGGGCAGGGATCAAATCTGCGAGTACCGGCATTGTGTCCACGCTTTCTAGGATCGGATCGCAGACCAGTTCCAGCGTGTCCAGAGCCCTGGCTGCGCTCAGAAGACGAGCGAGCGGTGTGCAGGCTGCGAAGTAGAACGCTGGGGTCGTCGATGCAATCCGGATTGACTTTACGTTGGCGACTAGGGAGGCGAGATGTGGAGGAATGGGCCGTCGGGCGGTTAGGATATCCACAGCTGGTAGGTCAAGGTGTCTGAAACAACGAGTGCGTTAGCTAGCGCCTCTACAAACTGGGAGTGGTGAAAGCAGTCTACTCACCTAGCGTAGCTCAATAGGGAGCTCTTGGAAACCAAAATAGCGTCTTCCACGGTCCTCACTCGCAGGCGGCGGAACAAGTAGGGCACAGAAACCTGCCGGAAATGTCGGGACGAGCGGCTGAACGCCAAGAGGGACGAGAAATGAAGGTCAGGGGGGTTAGGTCTCGCTGCAGCCCTCGAAGCGTCGTGCTCTGAGGTGGTGGGTGCGGGCCACCCCACGACCGGCTCGCCAGCGTACTCGCAGATGGTCCGCAGAACTTCAGTGGGGAGCGTCGGCATGATGGTTGGGGGGAAGCGAGCTATCGGATTCGACCGTATCGGTTTAAATACAAGTTCACCCCCTGTGTCGCGGAGCTGAACCCGAGCCGGGTATACGGGTTCATTATTGTACGAGTATAGTTAGCGGTTCCACAAGCGAGACAGCGTGGAGGGAGTCGACTTTGATAAACGCCGGATCCGGTCCTGTTTGCCGGTCGACCGTTTGATCGGTAACTGCGTCGGCGGTCAACTGCAACTCTGTGCAGGTCGTTGGACGCAACTGTAGTTCAACAGGATGAGATATACCTCGGGTGAGCTTGTCAAACATAGTTGTACCTAGGCGCTCACGGTGGGAACACCTGACGGAAATTTCAGCCCCTGTCACCATAATCCTGTCCTCTTCGGTACAATACCTCAATATCAATCGGATTAACTTCCCATTTGAAGATGGACCGAGGTCGAGGTACATCGAGTATACACGCGGGGGATGAAAGAGTTTCAGTCACGTTGCAATTGTGGAGGTTCTGCACTTCCGGAGCACGATGTCCAACGAAGTCACGGAGAGGTACGTCACTTGTCAGTTTAGACGTATTCGTTGACCGCAGATAGTTTGGTATCTCCGTCTTGCATTCTCGGTGAATTTGATCCCGTACCTTGTGTATCAAATACCACGTGTGGCTTCGGCAACTCCCAGATGAGATCGCCCAGTAGGTAACCTAGGTTTGGTTTATGTCTCCTTGGAGTGCTGGGACTCATATTGAAGCTTCACCGGTACCTGGATCCGACGTCCCGAGTTATTCAGTGGCGATGGCTGAACCCGCGAGGATTCGGTTTAACACGCCTGCAAACGTACTAATGACGGGTGGATAGATCCGCGGCTTAGTCCCACCGATCTCGCACACGAATGGCGCGCACCTAAATAATCTTTATAAATGCATATTACATGACGTCAACCTATTTGTCCTGATCGACGTGTTTGATCGAGGTCGGACTCTAGACCCAGACGAGAAGTATAATTAAAGTCTTATCCCAACCTGAACGGAGGTATTTACCTCCAATTTGGAGCTCCTCGCTAGGAGTTCGATCGTTGTGATCATCACTTTTATTTTCTACCAATGGCTCATGGGACCCAAGCCTCCTAGCAACTTTAACGTTTTTCAGATGCGTGTAAGGAAAAAATTGTGTCACTTGTTGCGGACCGTGCCAAAACAGAGCGAATCTATGTCAAAAGGGGGAAATGTGAACGAACTAAATCTGGCGTGTCAGCGGAACACATCAGCTGGCGTAGATAACACCACGTGCTGGCTCGACCTGGCCAGATCTCACCTTCAACCTCCTGGGTAGCAACAAATCTGCCGACTCCATGATGATAAGACTACATGTTTTTGATCTGAAAATCGTTGTTGGTGTATCGGCGGTACTTTTACCTGTTTATTGGTGGTTGCGACCCAAGCCGCTCAGCGACATCCCACACAACCCAGTTACTAGTATATTTGGAGACATACCCGAGCTCAAACGCTTCATGCAAGAGAACAACGCGAGATCCTTGGAATACTTTGCCCATCTAGCAGAAAGGCATGGCCCGATTACTCAGGTACGGGGCGGCATTTGTGGTACCCACTGTGACATCGCCTTGAACCTGTGGTTACTATTTAGGTATGCTTAGGGAGGAAGGTTATATTGTTGCTTTCGGATAGAGAAGAAGTGGAGCGTATTCTTGTACGAGGGAAAAACGTAGATACGTTACCTGATTTGCGTACGGCGTGAGTGATAAAAACTACCTATCGTATAGCAGCCACTAACAATCAAGGGTTTCAGTTTTGCCACGGTTATTCCAACCGGTCAGATCTCGATCCCAGCAAGTGCGTCACATATTATTATTTTTTGAGGGGGTGGTGGGTCCGGTATGTTGACGGTATTATCCCTACAGACGATATGTGGAAACGACATCGCCGAATCATGGGCCCCAGCATGCATCGTCGTTATCTCTCCCGGATGACACAGCATATTGCTGCCGCAGCGAACGCACTGGTCAACCTTTGGGATTCCAAGCTAGACTTGGCGAGAGGCCATTCTTTTTACGCGGGTTCTGACCTTAGGCTAGCGACTACGGTAAGACTTGTGTGATGCGCCCAAGAAAATGCTACTTACAATGTAAAAATTTGTTCGGGTAGGAGTCTTTAAGTAGGTGGCTCGTAACTTGTTTGCCATTTGTATATGCTAATGCACTCACGCGACTTAGGCGCTATTTTAACCGGCACAACCCTTGGCTGCCTTGGTGGAATGCTTGCATCTATGAAAATTACCTCATCTGCCGAGCCAGGTGTTGTTGATTTCTCCCATGGGGATCAACTTCCAATATGCCAAGCCTTCACTACGATGATAGCCGCCACCAACTTTGGGCTTCAGCTTCCTTTCCCTGGGCTCATAATGCCTATTTTCTTGTGGCTTTATCCCAACTGGCGCAGAGCACGCTCTTTGGTTCGCTCATACCTGCAGGATGCATTAGACTCGTCCGAAAAGCGCAAGGATTCCATCGCAGACCAAGGGTCGCTACTCACCGATGCAGACTGTGTGGTCGATATGATCGTGCAGCAAGAAAGGAGGGAAGGAGCGGATGTATTCGACGCGGAGGAGATTCTGGATGAACTATGCCTTTACATCCTGTAAGCATGATTCTGTTTCTTTTAAACCCGTTCTAATACTTGTTATGATTTTCGGGTGTGTAGTGCAGGCCAAGATACCACTACTGCAACCTTGTCGTGGTTTGTGAAATACATGCCACAGGATCTCGACATCCAGCGGCGGCTTCATGAGGAGGTATGCGCCAGCTCGACAGACACTACTTCGATTACTCTTGAGATTCTCGACGACGTTGAGCGGATGCCTGTCCTCGAGGCGGTGGTAGTCGAAACACTCCGCTGTGCGATGGTGGCAAGTGTATTCGGACGTCATTGTGAGTTTTGTCCTACGTCCGGATATCCGATAAACCTGGGCTCATCGAAAAAGTTTTGAGCGACGATGTTGTTCTGGGACGACGTGTCCCAAAAGGTAAGAAACTCAACCTGTTCCCTTTGGGTAACAACTCCAACGCTGCTCTAGGGACGGACATGATAATACTCGCAGGTTTCGTCGGTACGAGCGAGTCATAATGGGGCCCTGACGCCAAGCGATGGCGTCCCAGTAGGTGGTTAAGGCCTGATGGTTCGTTCAACCGGGATGCTGGTCACTCTGGGGATCCCTTTGGAATGGGACATCGGGCGTGCTTTGGGCAACGGCTGGCGGTGGGTGGAGTATTGTTAAATTTCGTGGTCAGCGACTGAGGCCCGTGTAGATCACACAACTAAAGGTTTTCATCGCGGCGATGTGAGGGCATTTGTTTTCAAGAGCGTAGCGCCAGGAGTCGATTCATGGGACCCAGGGGCAGACATCGTAAATGCGCCGAAGAAATCCTATGTTTCACTGGAGCGTTGGGAATCATAGGCGTCGGTTGCTCAGGCACGTAGCTACAATATTCGCTCATAGCTGTTGATATCAAAATTTATGACATTCCGGTGATATGATAGATGTATGCGCGTGTATTTGAATATCGCCCCGCCCACAGGCAAATTCCAATGCTCACCTACTAGCCACCCGCCTCCTCATCCACACTTGCTTGATGACATTGCTAATTTGGCGGTTCCGCCCAGGATAGGTTTAAGTGATAAAAAAATTGGATGTTTTACACTATAAACTCCGGCTAAAATGTAGCGAGTCATCGAAGGGGTTAGGAGCCGCGAACCGACGCATAGGATGAGTTGTGTCCTGTTGGGGGGTTGAGACGTGTAGGGTAACTTGTTTAAGCTTATTTATAACGCGAGACTAGTATGTTATTCTGACCAAGGTGTTCGAAGTTCTAACGCCACGTCTCGGGAATCGCCAGCTCAATTACCGCTTATATGCTGTCTTGACTCTCGGCGATCTGTAGATAACATGACGCTACCCCTGACTACGTCAGGGATAAGCACGTTGGCTATATACAGTACTGCTGTGGGCGCTACGTACCACACAGTAGTATATATAGCCTTGTGAGCTTTTCCTGATGTAGCTTGGTTTAGCTGGACCTGTAACCCTCAACCTCCCGTGGCAGTAGTCCCGTCTGCCACTACCACCATGACTGAACTGCCTGCTATTGATCTAAAGATTTTTGCTGGTGTTTTAACTGCTCTCCTGCTTGTGTATTGGTGGTTGCGACCCAAGCCGCTCAGGGACATCCCACACAATCCAATCAATAGTATACTTGGAGACATACCCGAGCTCAAACGCTTCATGAAGGAGAAAAACGCAAGACCTCCTGACTACTTTGCTCATCTGGCTGAAAGGCACGGCCCGATTACTCAGGTATGCTGCAACCTTTATGGCACCTCCCACCACATCGCCTTAGCCCGCGATTTCTATTTAGGTATGCTTAGGGAGAAAAGTAATGTTGCTGCTTTCGGATCGAGAGGAAGCGGAGCGTATCATTGTACGAGGGAGGAACGTAGATACACTACCAGATTTCCGCGCAGTGTGAGCAAGGAAAAAATACCTTCGTACAACAGCTATTAACGGGCGAGGATCCAGTTTTACCTCGATTATTCCGACCGGTCAGATCTCGATTCCAGAGGGTGCGTCCCGTAGTATTTTTTTCTTTATTTTTTTCTGGGGGGAGGCACTGGGCCTTGGGACGTTCAACGCCATACTAACGGTGTTATCCCGTAGGTGGTATGTGGAAACGGCATCGCCGAATCATGGGTCCCAGCATGAATCGTCGGTATCTTTCGCGAATGACACAACACATTGTAACCGCAGCCAACGCACTGGCCAACCTCTGGGAAGCGAAGAGAGACTTGGCGGGAGGCAATTCTTTTTGCGCAGATTCTGACCTCAGACTAGCGACCACGGTGAGGCTTGCGTCGTCTGCTCAGGAAGGTATTAATCATAGTTCAAATCACGCGGGTAGGATTCTTTAAGTGACTGTTCATAGCTCCTGTGCGATGGGTTATGCTGATACAGTCGTGCTACTTAGGCGCTATTTTGACAGGCACGACACTTGGCTATCTCAGCAGGGTGCATTCATCCATGAGAATGGTTTCGTCTGTCGAGCCAGGCGTAGTTGATTTCTCCCATGAAGATCGGCTTGAAATGTACCAAGCCTTCACTACGATGATAGCTGCCGCCATCTTCGGGCTTCAGCTTCCATTTCCTAAGCTCACAATGCCTATCGTCATATGGTTCTACCCTGGCTGGCGCAAAGCACGCTCTGTGGTCCGCTCGTACCTGCAGAGTGCGCTAGACTCTTCAAAGCTCGAGGGCCTCATCGCAAATCAAGGATCCTTAATCACCGATGCGGACTGTGTGGTTGACATGGTTGTGCAGCAAGAAAGGCAGGGAGTGGACGGATTTGACACAGACGAAGTTCTAGATGAACTATGCCTTTATATCCTGTGAGCACGTATTAGCTTCTTTCAAATTTGTTCTTATATTTGTCCTACTTGTCGGCTGTATAGTGGAGGCCAAGATACTACAACTGCAACCTTGTCGTGGCTTGTCAAGTACATGCCACAGGACATCAACATCCAGCGGCGGCTCCACGAGGAGGTATGCGGAGTATTCGGCACGAACTTAGTAGATAGTTCTTCAGTCACTCTCGAGGTCCTTGACGATGTTGAGCGGATGCCCGTCCTTGAGGCAGTTATAGTGGAAACACTCCGCTGTGCGATGGGAGGTTCAGTCGGACGTCATTGTAAGTTATGTCCTACGTCCTTAAATCTCTGAGGAACCTGAGCCCTTCCATCGAAACAGTTCTAAGTGACGATGTTGTCCTGGGGCGACACATTCCAAAGGGCAAGGAAACTCAATTTATTTACTTCAGGCGGCAACTTCTAACAGCACTACAGGAACTGACATGATAGCACTCACGGGTTTTCTGGGTACGAGTGAGTCAGAATGGGGCCCTGACGCCAAGCAATGGCGCCCCAGCAGGTGGTTAAGGCCCGATGGCTCGTTCAACCGGAACGCGGGCTACTCTGGGGATCCCTTTGGAATGGGACATCGGGCGTGCTTTGGACAACGATTGGCGGTGCGTAGAGTTTTGCCAAGCTTGGTGGTTGGTGGCTGACGTCTACTTAGATCGTACAATTGAAGGTCTTTGTTGCAGCAATGTCAAGCGCGTTTGTTTTCAAGAGCGTAGCGCATGGTGTCGATTCGTGGGCCTCGAGAACACACATTATAAATGAACCAAAAAAGTGTTATGTTTCATTGGAGCGCTGGGAATCGTAGACGTCAGTTACTCCGGCAAGTAGTTACGACATTCTTTGTTGATGCCAAAACTCACGATATTCCGGGTGGCATGCTAGATATATGCGCGTATTTGGAGACCGCCCTGCCCCGGGCGCGCAGATGCCGATACTTACTCGCTAGCCACTCATCCCTTCAGTCACGCTACTATTGATAGTGTAACATTTTGTGTTATAAACTCCGGCTGAAATGTAATTGAAGCAAACAACCAAAGGGATTAGGAGCCGGAAACCAACGCATAGCTTACTTTGCTCAGATTTTACTAAAGACATCCGAATCTAAGAGGAACCCCTTATTTCCGTTTTCCATTTTAGAGCCCGGTGAAGTACCGAGGAGTGTCCTGAAGCTCGTGTTTATGAGAGAGAGAAAACAATTATATATTAACCCCAGAGTAAAGAAAAAATAGCAGAGCTGGTAAACAAAGCGAAATTGCGAATAACCCAGCATGCCTAGGACGCCGGCGCTCGCCAAATCACGCTCAACTTAAGACGATGGCTTGTTCTTATCGAGGTAGGCGGCCGGAACGTAGCCAGGCACGAGCTTCTCGGGCCCCTCGAGAAGAACTAAGTAGCTCAAGTAAGTACAACACGGCGCATATATCAAGCAAAAGTCGTGACATACCAACAACCATGCCGGTCGCAAGGTGAGCATCGATATGGCAGTGCATGATGACTGGGCCGGGGTCGGTAGAGAAGAAACGCATCGCAGCCCAGGCCTGGCCGGTAATATCCACAGGCTAGAAACGAGAGTTGGTGAGTTATAATCTGTGGGAGTAACAGGCATAGGACACCCACAGTAACAAAGTCATCGCGGTAGGGCGGGTTCTTCATATTGATGCCCTTGTAGCCTGCGTCGACAGCATCTTGGATCGTCGCATACGGGAAGGCACCGGACCCGGAGCCAAGGAACCAGGCCTTGAGACCATGCTTGTGCATCTACAACAGGCGTGAGAGGCGTGAGGGGCTGGAACTAGAATATGCATGTAAGCAACGAACCGGGTGAGGAGGGTGAATAGCCGGGTTCCCAGCGGTGACAGTGAAGATGATGTCCACGAGCGAGCCGTTAGGATAGGACATGTATACTTTAGGATCTAGGTTGGCAATTTCGCTAGGCTGGAAAAGCAGGGGGGTGGCGTTGTCGGGGATATCCTGCCAGCTGTTGCCTAGTACCAAACCATTAGGTTCCAAAGTATGTAGGTCAATGAAAATTAAACTGTACCGTTGAGAACCCATCCGAACTCGCCGGTACGAGTGACATTCATGGGCAATGTCACATCGGCCTTGCCTTGGGGAGGAGGGTTTGCGGGATATGGCGCCAGGTTAGCCTGAACGAGGTCGACACCGCCATTGATGAGGTTGCCAGCATAATCGATCCACTGAGTGCATCGCCAGTTCAGCTCGTGACCCATACATGAGCGTGGAGCATTTACTTACAGGATTCTTGGATGTGGGAAGCTTGGTAGGATCCGCTTTCGGGGTGTTATACGACATGATTGAAAAGCCAGTGAGGATTTGCGGAAGCACGACGGCCGCGGTACGAATCACATAATCGCCGGGGGTCTGGTCGAGCTTGACGAAGAACTGGTAGCGCTCGCCAATAGGGATAAGGATGGAAGTCGCAACCTGAACATTGGTGTATTCTCCGTCGGCAGCGACTAGACGAATCGGTTAATAAAGTCCGATAATAGCCGGTACCAGAAGCGAGAGACAAAGCTTACAGAAGTACATCTTGTGAGAGTCGATTGAAACGCGCAGATCCCAGAGCGCACCGCTGTTCTGTGTCGTGTAACAGTTTAGCGTGCAGAAAATATATAAAATAATGTAAACGCACAAGCAAGTTGAAAGCGACCCAGCCGTCAGACTGCTTGACGGTGTACACCTGGAACGGGGTAGACGAGTTTGTGCAATTGTACCACATGTTGGGGTCGACCGTGTTGGGCTTCGAGTCCGAGTACGGGAACATCTTGGTGTTGTTCGGGTGCATGCATCTACGAGCCATAGCCGTCAGTAAATGCGTGTAAAATCGTATGAACTAATGGGCCACCCTTTGTTGGTCATCGGCTTCTGGTCAGCAATAGCGAGCGAATTGACCACCGCCATGTCGGGGCACATCACTTGTCCCTTGCCGTTGGCTTTTGCAGGGGTTAGCACCTCAAGTTGGGCAGCCTTGATTATCGGGACTCACTGATGATGTTGTCGATACACAGTTGCTCCACGTCGGTGCGCTGCCATTCGGACATCCAGTAGTCAGATGTGTAGTGCTTGTAATCGTACACGTTCAGTAGGTTCGCGGCGAGCTCGGCATTCTTAAGCACAGTTAGGACCGAAGTGTCGTTGCTGATCTGGTTGAAGGGCTTTTGCCTGCTGGCGCTGGGACGAATGTAGATGGTGCCCTTGAGACCGTCGTCCAGTTGCATTTTCTGCATCGCAAAGATTAGTTATAGGTGTATACGTTGTCTACTCGGCAGCTCACGTAGTGCGAGTGATACCCTGGTGTGAAGCATGTTTAGTATTTTTGCCTCGGAGCGATCCAAAACCCTACTCACATTGGAAGCCAGCCTGCCAAACAGTAAAGTTGTACTGGAAGTTTCCGCCGTTGTTGGGGATAGGGTACTGAGTCAACCCAGGCACGCCATCAGACCAGGGCGAGTGGATTTGCTCGATACTGTAGCCAATTAATCGTCAGAAAAGGCCAAGGGCGAAGTTACGAACACTTACCCGTGCCAATGCATGGTCATAGGCTCAGGCCCGTAGTTGTAGACAGTCACAGAAATTTGATCACCCTCATCCCAGACCAGATGAGGCCCAGGGCTCTGGCCGTTGATGAGCCACGAAGGCTTGGTCGTGCCGTCCTGGTCAGTCGTGCCATACGTAACCTACAAGGGTGTCGTCAGAGCGCTGTACGGAAGAAGGACAGGCAGCACCCACGTTGAGAGTGACGGCGCGAAGCGCGGCCTGGGCGGTAGGAAGCAAAGCCCCTACAAGGAGCAGGGGAAGACTGCGAAGATGCATTGACAAGTGAATGGACTAGTGAGAAGAGAAAAGAAGCCTCGGAGAGATGCTGCAACTGGGGCTCTCGACGCCGTGCTTTTGTACGCGCCGTTGGTCAAGTGTTTACCTCTCGCACCTTTCATCTGAGCGGATAACGCGGCCAGTGGAGGCGCTCGTTCAGCGGGATTATGCCAAGGATAGTTACGGCGCATGTGCGCTCACAGCCCTGCTGTCTCACGAGCTCTCGTCGGTGTTTCCGCGACTCGGCGTGTCTGCCCCGCGCCGCACAGCGACGGGCCACCCGTGTTTGAATGACCGGTATTTGCGCTCCACAGATTCATGATCGTCAAGCCAAGCCAGACGGGAATAGCTATCCGGATCCACGTTCCATGAGGTGCCGACGCAGATATGAGACAAAATGCTTCATCATAGGAGATATACCTCGGCTGTGTGGCCAGACTTTATCCGATTTCTAGTTAACCCAGTTCCAGAGATGGACTTCGCGACGCCCAAGCAACCATCGCTACTCAATAGCAGCTGCACAACAATTAAATCAGGCAAAAAAATCATGTCCGTGAATCTACGAACTTGATGATGGTGAGATCAAACAGAAGCACGAGAACATCGCCACCCAATACCCGCCCAGCGCTTCCGAATATCCCCTGTCTTGGCAACTCACCTCATATCCTGTCATCACTGCCGGCCCCCCATAGATCTCACTCTGATATGATACGAAGTTGCAGATTTATTTTCACAATTTGTTCTACCATTCAATATTGCGGCCATTATTGCCCGCCTAACCGACCATAACCTATCGGCCTAAACCTGCACTGGGTGGCGAGTTCTCACACTAACAAAATAGATAACCCAAGCCGGCCCACATGCACGAGAATCAAGGGGTGCTGCCCAACATACAGTCACAACGACATGTAAGTGCAACAAATCACCGGTTGCCTGCATGTGACCCCGCGCTCGCTCAGAACCTCTGGAGAGGCAACGCTGAATTGGACTATGTAACTCCCAAACTCCCAAGACTCTGGCTATTTTTAGCCGTGTAAGACATAGTAATTTCAGCGTGGATTGCCCGAGAGACCGAGGTGTAAAACCACGGACTTGCAAATGAACAGAGCCAAGTAGCTCACCTCTGTGTGCCTTGACCCTTGCCATTGGGGCCAGATTCCGGTGCCTAACGCACATGGCGAGCTCCGTCGTCTGTGTTTTAGTAATGGGTTTCACACCCATCCAGCCTATTCTATCATATGCCAGTGTCCAATTGCGGGGGGTGCTTGGCCGTGCAATCCCTCTGCTAGGTCAACCACCTGTCCTCCCGATGCCACTGACCTGGGCAACACTGCGACCTATTGTGTAATAAAATATGTTGGAGTGAAGTATCCTTCGAGCGAGGCATCAAAGAAGCTCCCATGGGCCGCCGGCTTCTCAACTGGATCCCACATCGCCACCTGTCGCTTTAAGCTCAGATGACGTCCCTTCTCAACATCGATGGCCACCCGGGCCTGCCCGATATAGCCAACCTCGCTGTGGATCAGAGCTGTGATTTTATGCTCGGAATAGCCGCGTGGAATGCGTGGAAGTCTCTCACGTTGCAAGCCGGTATGTATTATATGCTCGACTCTGCGTGGACAGGAATGCCTATGTTATACTACGGCATACCCTGGCAATATTCTCTGCAGTCGCCAGATGCCGGAGCTCGCGAGACCCCAGTTACATAACAGGTGTATGCGCATACATTCGGAGACACTTGGATAGATTGCCTAATAAACACAGGCGAGATAAAATACACGCGAAAATAGCCAAGATTACACGCAACCATCCACGATCCCTCGTCACACTACACATTCAAATCTGACTCTGGCGGCCACCTCTCCAACGAGACAAAACACGATTTCGGCTGCCTCGTCACAAGCTCGACCGCATCCCACGAATCCACCCTGGCAGGAACCGACTTGAAAACAAACGCCCGTGCCAATGTCGCCGCAAACACTTTCAACTGCAGAACCTGCACCCCCCCCCCCATATCAGATCAGCGTTATTTAATAAATATGTTCGTTCGACTTACTGCGAGCCGTTGGCCAAAACACGAACGCGGACCGAGTCCAAATGGGATGTTGGGTCCAGCGGCGCGGTTAAATGACCCGTCGGGCCGGAGCCAGCGGCTTGGACGCCAGGTTTTTGCGTCTGGGCCCCAGTCGGATTCTTGTGTGCTCATGTATGCTATTGGGAATATTAGTTGGGTGCCTGCGGGACGGGTCAGAACTCGTAGTCGGGTTGACGGAGAGGGCTGAAACGGACCTTTTGGGATGCATCGACCTAGGATCACTTCATCATCCGTGACTAGATTCGTGAGAACAAAGAGTGTTAAACGAAGGTAGAAGATAATATGTGAGGCTCACGTTCTCGCCCACTCGACGACGCAACCTTGGCACACCGCAAGGTTTCAGCGACCACAGCTTCCAACACCGGAACCCGCCCAGGATTATCCAACACCTCAAAGTTCAACGGCTGGTCGTCGTCCGGATCTGGTCCAAAAACCGTGCAAACTTCGTCATGCAACCGCCGTTGAATGTCAACGTCCATAGGAAGGAACTTGACGAGCCAAGCGAGCGTTGCAGCCGTGGTGTCCTGACCAGCTCTACAAATTCCCAGTTTGTATACGCTCAGCTATTAAAGTCCCCCTAGTTGAGACGTCAAGACTCACATCACATACGTCATCAACTCATCCAACAACTCGTCTTTCCCAAACCTCTCGGCTCCTTCTCTCGCCTCGCGCTGTACAATCATATCCAACACACAATCCGCATCCGTCGCCAACCCCTTGGCTAGTTCCATACTCTCTCGCGCCCGAGCCTGTGCGATGCCCTCGTTAAAAAACGCCGAAAGCATGTTGTAAGACTTGCGCCATGCGGGGGAGGGCCAGACGAATAGGCGGGCGGTGAGACCTGGGAAAGCGGCTTGGCTTGTGTACTCGATACTTTCCATCATTGTTCGGAGGGCCATGTGTAGCGGCGGGGAGCTGGAATGGGGGATGTGGATGACGCCGGTGTTCGAGGTCGAGGCTGCGAGCGAGATGTATGCAGTATCAACACAGTCGGGAGATATTCCCATCGTTATATTCACTAGAACCCTACAAGTCAGCAACTCGTTCATCAAAGTAAAAAAAAAAAATACCACACTCACCAACCGTATCCTAAAATCAACACAAGTCCAAACACACGTCAATACATGCCGCCGCCCGTGCTTACGTACTCACCATCGTCGCCAGCTGCAAGTCCATATCCGCATCAAACGCCACGTCTCCTGCCAGCTCGACCTTGCGCACCCAGAGTCGGGCGAGGTTGTTTGCGCCAGCCGAGATGCGGGTGGACATGCGTTCGAGGTAGCGTCGGCTCATGCTCGGGCCTGTTAGGCGACGGTGTCGTTTCCAGGTGTCGTCTAGTTATAGTCGAGATGTCTCTGTTTAGTGAAATGGGTGGGTGGAAGGGGAGAAGAAACGTACTTGCTGGTAAAGCGATTTGTCCGGTTGGGATGACTGTCGCGAAGCTACAGCGGGTGGCGCAAATGGGTTTAGCACATAGCGCAGCCCGGCCTCAACCCACTCACATTTCATTAGTTCGCTTGGACTGATCAGTATTCTTCCCTCTCAACAACACCCGCTCCGCCTCGAGTCTATCGGCAACGACCAGAATCGGGTTGCGTCCGACCATAATCTTCAAACACCACATTTCAGCCATCCCCTTCGACTCGTGCCGGATGGTACGTACCTGGACAATGGGACCGTGCTTGCTGACGACGGTGGCAAGATATTCTCCAAACGTCTTGCCGTCTTTAGTGAAATGTGTAATGTCGGGAATGTCGCCCCAGATACTCGTGATAGGGTTATGCGGGACATTCGGCAGGGGTTTCGGTAACAACCAGAGATACACAAGGCGAACGACGACAGCAAGCAACAGGCCTGCCGCCAGAGGGACAACGTAACTCGACTTTAGAGCACTCTCCATCAGATATTAAACCAGAGTCGAGGGACGGGGGGAAACCACAAGCACCCGACCCACTCTTACATACCCCCTTGCCGTTTACCCCCTAATGCTGACACAAGCATACTATTATCCGAGGGAATACCCAAACTTCAGCGCTCCATCCAGTTCCAGTAGCAAAGCACCTTGATATGGCCGGACGACTAGACCGTATCCGACGAGGGGTGGCTGAGGTAATGCCCGGTTGAAACGGACCGGCAAGCACCTTGCCTCGATTGGTGCATGTTAAAATGCGAAACGAGCCCTCGGACGATCTTAGTACCTGGATGCCGCGCGAAAAGAAGGAAAGCGTGAGTTTGGGCAATCGGGGATGATACTGTACTTGCTGCGGGTGGAGATTGCCCACCTGGGATTCGGCGCCCGTCGCGGCTGGATGCGTGCATCATGTGAGGTGGAAGTGGCTTATCTTGGAAGATGTGCGAGATAGGCGAGATATATGTGCACAGATATGTAATAGGATGCGTGGGAAGGTTTAATATTACCCTGCGATGCCCGAGCGCCACTAACCACGAGGGTATGCCCCACCACCGAGACAAAAGAGGGATCCCATTGCCCGGGAAGATACAGCAGAATCGAGACGTACTAATCCAGCGAGACCAGATCTTATTGTAGGGGCGGCCCAGCACTCATGGATCAGCACGGCTCACACAATCTCGATGGGCGCTATCACCAAGTCGGTAAAAGCGAGAACAATGCGGTCGATATTCTGGGGAAATGGCGCGCGGGTAATTTGGATAAAGGTATAGGAGCGGAGCTCAAGGTGGGGGGTGGCAAGAGTAACCAGCAGCTTGGGAACTGACGGATGGGAAAAGGCATGGGAGCCTAGCACGTGACCAGAAATGTCCGAAATAAATTGCAACAATGATACACGTGCGGTCGTCGTAAGAGGGAGTCTAGTGCGGAAGAAAGACGAAAGAAACCGAGCCAGTGGGAGGTTAGCCCCAAGCGGCGGTGGTGCTGGAAAACGATTAGCGTCTGCTGGCAGAGATTGACAAATTATTTACCTGTAGTTGACGATGAGGTGGCCATCAGTCGCAAAGCACTTCAATCCGACAAAAGAGGATTAGCAATGTTGAAGCATTAAGGAAGGGATGGCACACTTTGAAGAGGTTCGCCACCGTGTCATCTGGCGCTGGCGAGAATGCCAGGTTGATGTATGTAAACTGAACCGAACGTTAGCCAAAAATAAACAGTACCAAGGAGAACGCACCAAGGGATCCGCAGGCTGCCACCCCAGCTCCTTTCTCAAAAATTGGATAACCGCCTGGAACCGATTCGACGCGGTAATCTTGTAAAAGTTTTGTTTCATAATAGGCGCGTTTCCGACGGCCTTGAACCGTACCACCACTGCCCAAAGTTAGCATATCACCATCATGTGGCGCGACGAGGGGCTCTCACCTTTGGACGCATCGCGTTTGCCGTACAATTGCAGTGCGTCGAGCTGTGCAGACCTGGGCGCTTCGCCCCCAGACATGACCGATGGCGCGTGGGCGTCGGATACAGGACCAGACATGGTGTTTGCACCCCCAGTCCCTTGGACTAGACGACGGATCCCTGGCGGCGTCACGAGGTGGAAGTTGGGTCTGTCACGTGATTCCGGGCTTGGCTCGCGAAATGAGGATTTAGTTTTGGCAGGCTTCTCGAAATTGAAGTAAATTGTTTTAACTGCCAAGAAGGGCTCTGAGGGGTTCTTTGAGGGTGAGACTGATGATTTGACAACATACATTTATCTTGCCGGGCCCACGGAGTTGCTTGCAGAGCGCCTCCAGCCCAGTGCCCCAAGAGCCGCGCCTTTATCCTAATAATACGCCGTCTGTGAGAGTGCGTGGTAACAGCGCGCAATCTAATAATAACGCGAGGCGCGGAGTGAAATGGTAACTGGTTGATCGTGTGGCGGTGCGCTCATCCGAAGACCGGGCGCTCATTCTCTTATACAGTTGAATCCGCGGCCCTAACGACCTATATAAGCCCGCCCTGCGCTCAGACTTTCCCCAACATTCTCTTTCTCTTTCTTTTTCTGCCATGTTGTTCCTCGGTGCTGCCTTGGTGCTCTCCACGCTCTCTTCTGTCCTTGCTACCCCCCACTTTGAGGTGAGTTGCCACACGCGCCGACGAGCAGGTTGATTGAACATCGTGCAGACTGGTCGCCCGTCTTATGCCCCGCGTACTCGCAAGCTCTATGCGCGTGCTGAACCCATCAACGAGGTGCGTCTCCCATTTTCATCCGAGTTGTTCCATCGCTAACCAGCATAACGCGTAAAGAAACTCGGTATCCACGCCCAGTTCCAGTTTACTGCCTACCCCGACAGTCCTCGATCCACGTACATCGAGGTCCGCATCCTCAAAGGTCTGACAAACGACCCAAGCCTCGGTGGCCCGTTCCCCTATCACATCCACACCAACCCCATCCCCGCGGATGGCAACTGCACCAAGGCGTGTACTTCCGCTATATGAAACACTCATATGATTAACCGACTTCTCCGAAATGGTTTCTAGGCCTTGGCACACCTCGACCCTTTGAACGTGACTGAAGGGTTCATCTGCGATCCTGCGTTCCCCGAATATTGCCAAACCGGTGACCTCTCGTGAGTCGAATCCACGCATCAACCCAGTCAACCATGCTCATTCCATCAACAACCCAGCGGCAAACACGGTAAACTCAACGGAACCTCGACTGGCGAAATCGAGATGTTTGCATACAGCGATGCCTTTGTTCGTTTCTACCCCCAGACGCACTCGCTTCTCGGCCGTTCAATCGTCATCCACTCGGCCAACAAGACGCGTCTTGCGTGTGCGAACATTACGAGCTTTTTGGACGGCACGGCCGACGCGTCGTTCAACCCCACGCACAAGCCGAGCAGCTATGTCAAGTATTATGCGACCGCTGCGCCCGTCCAGCCGTCTCCTCCGGTTATTGCGTTCAACGGAACGCAAATGACTGGTACGTTCATTGATCTAAGCGCCTGGTTTTTTTTTTTTCTTTGGCTGATAGGAGGGGTTAGACCCAGCTGTTCTCGCTTCGCTGCCTTATCCGCTTCCTGTACCGGCCCTGACGATCAGGGATGCGCCCAATGTCGTGCTTGGCAATATCACGCACTCGGTCAAGTATGCCAACGCCGACCACACCATCACGCAGCCAAAGGAGACCAAGGTACGCGCTCCTTGTTCCATTCAGTACTATACCTTCTGACGTTTGCGTGTCTGAACAAGTCGGATACCAAGTCTCCTTTCAAGGGCTGGTACGACACCGCTTGGTAATCGCATGCAGAACGCTTTGGACTTATTTTATTCCGGACAATTATTTTATTTCTATTCTTTTGCCTGTGCGTCTTTAGTCGCAGGCACGCTTTGTCATGGTCTCGGGATCCAAGTTTGTGTCTAATACGCATACAGGATGGTTGCGAGTGTGTAATCTACATTGCTGTGGTCGTGCGATGGGACTATATACAGTATGTGATCGTTTGTTTATGGTCTACGAACTGAGCGACTATGCTACATGCTGAAACACCGAGCAACGAAACTGAAACCGAAAAACCGAGTCGGGTCCTGCAAAATACTAGTCTGAATCGTCATGCAGTCGTCGAATTAGCCGGGTGAGAAACGACATGAACTGTGGTGAACTACATTAGCTCTGCAGGGTCGAGGTGAATTAAACAAACATGCAGTACCTCCGATGCTGATTCACGAGGCACAAGCTGTGGGTCCTGTTGGTCGCGTTCTGGGACCTGGATGGGTGAAAGGATCGTTCTGGAAAAATCTGTGAACGAGGCTTCCAGGTCCTTTGGAGCAGCCGAAACCTGGCCTTTGAACGTCTCGCCCGCGGACACTAGGCGTCTAAGAAAAAGTGAGCAAGGCACAGGAGATTTCTCATACGACAACTGGTCAACATCGCAAGCTGCCAATACCATCACGGACCCACCCCTAGGCGAGAGCATCTGCTCCTCTTTGGAATCAGGGGAAGCATAGCATGTATCGCGGACTTGTAACACTCGGACTCCAGATGGACAATGTGTTTGGATGTACTCAAGTATATCTCGGTAAGTCAACCGCGCCCCGGCTCGTTTGGATTCTTGCTCGTAGTATGTGACGAATTGGTATCCGACGCCGATATCGGAGTATGCGTGGCCGGCTAGGTATAGCACGAACAGGTCGCCGTCTTGACATTCGGGTAGTTTGTTTTTGAGGCCGAGGAGGATGCCGGACCGTGTCGCGGCTGATTCGTACAGGGTCGTGAAGCGGACGCGGGTGCATTTGGAAAGCTTGGTTCGGAGGTGCTCGATGTCTTGGACCGGGTCTTTGAGTGGTTCTTCGCCTGGTGTGGTGGGGTTGGTGTAGGTGAGTGCTACGGCGAAGATGTGGATCGTGGACAGGTGGCCGAGGTTGGGGCCCATGAGGGATTTGAGCGAGGGGATGTCATGGGTGCTGTTGCCTAAAGAAAAGTAGATTTAGTCAAGGTGTATGCGCAGATATCAAGTCGAGTTCCGAACCTTCGTTTACAGGGATTACCATCTTGCGGTGTTCTAAAGGAGCTTGTTATGGCTTGCCCGGGTACCGACTGGGTTATTATATACATATTCCATCGGTAGGGTTGACACGTACACCCTAATGCGGATGTTAGAGCGAGTACCATTCTCGTCCGGGCTGGCGCGGCCGGCGCTGCAGGGCAGCTCTTTGGTCTGATGGGCGTGTGGTGCAAACCACAGTACATGTGCAAACTTGGCTAACGATGATGGGCAAGGTGGTATGGATCCATGGCGTGAAGTGCAAAGCCTGACAAGTACACTGTGAGCGTTTAAGCACGGTTATCAACGCACACGGCAATGTAAATTCTGCTATCCGGTGCTGATTTCCGAGGTGCATTTCGCAGTCTAGGTTAGATCAGTGCTCCGCCCGAGCACTATGGGGATTAATCTTGGCAGAAGGGGAGAGGAGCCTATCTTATCTGATAGTCGTGGTCGGTCCGGCAGCGCCTGAGCGGTGCTGATATGTTCGTTCAATGAGTCAGATCCTCGTGAGCGCTGAAGATGGCTCGCTGATGTCAAGCAAGAAAGTCGGCCTTCGGGGTGGAAAGAGCGTTTACCCACAGTGTACGGCCAGTCCAGCCCGTTGGTCTACTTGCACCGCATAGACATTGAGGTTATTGGGGTACTACACGGGCAACCTTTACCCGTGAGTTTGTGTATCGTCAATGACCTGACATAGTGTCACAGTCACTTGATCGACAGATCGGGAAGCGCTTGTTCCAGGAGGTTCTCGGCGCTTAGATAAGATTATGGAATCCCAAGCGCCATGCTGATAAAGCACAGCGTTCCTGGTCGTTCGAGTGGCCGGCTTCACTTGAGACTTTCCACCACATCTTCGTCGGTATGGCCTCTCATCTTGCAAATATCTTCGGGACGGGTAAGGTTATTTTGCTTTTTTAATGGGCACTCTAACTAAATATTGTGGCTCATAGAACAGGACCGAGTAAACTGCTCGTTCTACTACAAGGTGCGTTCATAATCAACCCCAAGTTTGTCTTGGTTAACGGGTTCTTGTAGATTGGTGCTTGCCGTCACGGCGACCGCTGCTCACGCAAGCATATTCGACCTCCTTTCTCCCAGACGATCCTGCTACCCAATGTCTACCACAACCCTGCTCACAACCCGAACGAGAGTTACAACGACGAGCAACTACAGCAGAACTTTGATACTACATACGAGGACCTGTACTGGTGCGTCACCCGGAACTTTGGCATGAGATGAGGCTGATGTAATGGGTGTAGTGAGCTGGCCAAGTACGGCCACCTGTTGGAGCTGCACGTTTGCGACAATGTTGGAGACCATTTGATTGGAAACGTGTACGCGCGGTACGAGTGGGAGACAGAGGCTCAAGCTGCTGTTGACGCACTCAACAACCGGTGGTATGCTGGTACGCCGCTACTTCATTATTTTGGGACCGGTGTATTTTGGGCCTGCTCGCTGACAAACATCCCTAGGTCGCCCGTTGTACGCAGAGCTTTCTCCTGTCACCGACTTCCGCGAGGCATGCTGCCGACAAAACGAAAATGGAGAATGCAACCGAGGCGGATTCTGCAACTTTATGCATCTGCGACTCGCGAGCAAGAAACTCGTATCGGAGCTCAAGGCTGGTCAACGCCTAGACCGTCGACTCAACCCAGCTAAAGCGGCTGGGGGTGCTGGTGGGTGGGAACCTCCGAGTGGGCGGCGGAGCGCTAGCCCGAGGAGGCGAGAGGAGTGACCGCTAAGGTAGGAGGTCGTCTGCTATCCCTTTGCCGAAATCTGTACAATTTTCTGGCAGATCTGTTGTTGTTACACGCGTTTATGTGGACGTGCTAAAATACTTTGTTGGGTGCTCGGCTGCTCGTAGTGCCCGATCACGGCTTGTATTACCCTGTTGATGTTTACCAATTCTATACTTTATTTCTACCACCATATCTGGCTTACTTGGTTGTTGAGCACGGTCACACCTCACTGGTAAACAACTTGCCAACTAGGGATATTACAACTACGTGGTACTTTAGCTATATCTTTGATGAACCAAGGCGCACCTGTGGGCGAGTTAAGGCAGGCCATCAAGGACTGCACAGACCGAGGGCTACTTGCCGCGGCAAAATGGTCAGTATCCCTCACCATTATAAACTTCATCCAATTTACTCTTCATTGGCATTTGCAGGGCGGGAGAACTTCTAGTCGCAATCCCTCCCGAAGAACGGCGCCGCGCATCCACTTTTGCCCACTCCACACCTGCTAGACCGTCCCACCTACCACGAACCTCGCTCTCGTTTTCAGAAGCAGACAGCAGTCTGACCGATGCAGAGGCAGACGAGGACGAGGCAGATTTGCTCGAAGTGGCAAAGACGTACTATGCGATGAAGGAGTTGGACCGCGCGGCCCATTTGTTGAAAGGGTGTAAAGGGCCCAAAGCGAGGTTTTTGTCTATATACTGTCGGTATTTGGTAAGTGCGGGTGTGGAGTTTGGGGAAATTTTATGAAGTGTTGGTTTGCAGGCTAGCGATAAACAGGCTCAGGATTCTTGGGAGTCAAAAGCCGGTTGGTTTAGTTTTCACCTGGCTATTGTAGTGTATGTATACTGACAGACTCCTATAGGAACTAGGGAACAAGAAAGTGCCGCTGTCAACCCCGAACTCGTAAACCTGCTCGCATTAGTGCAAAACGACACGGAACCATTCCTCTTATTCTTGTACGTGGGACAACATACTAGTATCCACGCGTGTTGAACAACTCAGGATGTGGTAGAAAAGGTGTTCTGTTGGCACGAATGAATAGGCGACCAGAAGCCACCGAGGCGCTCATCAAGTCGGCAAACGCATACCCTTGGAATTGGAGCTGCTGGAAACAACTCGGACGGGTTATACAAGATAATGACGAAGTGTGTCTCCCATCTCCTTTTTGTCTCTCGAGATCTCAACTTGGATCAGTTTGCAGGTATTCGACCCCATATAGGCGACCACCCCGCTGCAACCCTCTTCTCCGTCACGATCATGATTGACCTCCACGCACATGCCGAAGGCGCGCTCGACCTACTCCATAACGTACACAAACTATTCCCGCATTCACTCTACATCCAAGCTCTACGTGCACAAATCTTCTATCACCTCCGTGATTTTGACGAGGCGGAGCAGATCTTTGAGCGCGTATTGACCGACGATCCGTATAGGGTGGACGAAATCGACGTGTATTCGAATATCTTGTATGTGATGAAGAAAAAGGCGAGGCTGAGTGATATCGCGCATCAGTTTGTAAAAGTGGCGAAGGATCGGCCAGAGGTTTGTTGTTTGGTTGGTGAGTTGCCCCCTAGTCAAGAGTATATTGTAAGTTTTTAATAGCAATGTGGGTAGGGAACTACTACAGCTTGAGAACGCAACACGAGCAAGCCATTCGATATTTCCAGCGCGCAGTCCTTTTGGATAGAACATACCTTGCTGCTTGGACATTGATGGGCCACGAGTTTGTGGAATTAAAGAATTCGCAAGCTGCGATCGAGGCATATCGTAGGGCTATTGGTAAGCGTAGTCATTTCTTGTGACCACGGGTATTTCTGACGTTTCGTGGGTGGCAGACGTGAACCGGAAAGATTATCGTGCATGGTATGGACTTGGACAGACCTACGAGATGATCGATATGCCACATTATGCACTCCATTACTTCCAACGAGCGACCGCATTAAGGTGCGATAAATATTTTTAACATTGTACTCTGCTGAACCCGATGTCTTGTAGACCGTATGATATTCGCATGTGGCAAGCATTAGCCTCTTGTTACCAAATCCTTCAAAAGTAAGCCACCCTCATGCATAGTTGCTTCCAGATAACTAACCCGACGCTTCCTGGCTTATTCAGGTACAGAGACGCCATCCACTGCTACCGCCGCGCCCTGTTCGGAGTGGATCAACATTCTCAAGAGGCGGCCACGCTCATACACAAACTTGCGACACTCTACACTCAACTCAACGACCACGAACAAGCTGCCGCATGCCATACCCGCGTTGTCGAACTTGCCCTCCGGTCGAATCCCGATGTTCCGATTACTCAATACGCGAAGAGTGCAATGTACGTTGCGCAGTGGGAAATATCACAAGGCGCGGCGGGTGATTTGACCAAGGCAGGTCTGTTGTTGCGGAGGGTGGCTGGGAGTGCTGCTGAGGAGAGCGCGGATGCGGTTGTGAAGTTGAGGGCGTTGGACGCTGCTGAAGGGGTGGCAGCTCAGACCTGAATGGATTCATCGCATGATACCTGATTGCCTGCATCTCGTGTGTGGCTCGCAGTGTATATGCGCTGGATTCGCTGTGCTCGTTATAATGTCTGGTCCTATATATATAGATCGGTTCAAGTCACGTCTGCTCGACGCCATCGACCAAGTCCTGACAATAGCCAGTTATCTATGGCATGGTGCTATATTTTATGGTTAGCGTGCATTGTATGCGGCTGGATCGCGCGGTAAACAAGATCCTTTCATTTTTCGTTCGATATAACAGGTAGAAAATAAAAGACGCAAATATTCATTCATTGCCTGACCTCCAAACCACCGTCTTATTCCGCTGGCCATCTCTCCAGCGACACGTAACAATGTTCCGGCTGCCTCGTCACTGATAATGTTACTGCATGCAACCCTCCCACCTCCTCGGGCAATGGCTTAAACATGAACATTCTCGACAGAGCCGCCACAAAGGTCTTCAGTTGCAGCATTTACGTGCCCACAAAAGCCGTGCCTTAGCATGCGTCTCGGACCGTTTTATTTGACCCACCGCAAGGCGTTGCCCAAAGCATGCGCGCTGTCCGAGCCCGAGCGGAAAGCTCGGCCCTGCCGCACTGTCAAATGATCCATCCTCCCGGAGTCATCGGCTTGGCCGCCAGCTTTCTGCGTCCGGACCCCAATCAGGCTCTTGCGCGTTGAGAGGTCCAACTGGGATAAGCAATTGGGTGCCTGGGGAAGTGCGAGTCAGGCTGGGCCACGTAAGAGAGAACTTGAAACAAACCTTTCGGGATGTGTCTAGAATCACTTGGTCGTTGACCACTTTATTAGCGTAGAAATGCGTTCAATTTAGTTAATAGGATCAATTTATACTTTGCAGTACCCACTCACGTTCACGCACGACATTTGGCGCAATCTGGGCGCACCGCAGTGATTCAGCGACCACAGCTTCCAGCACTGGTACCCTCTCGGGACCACTTAGTGTCTCAAAATCCAACGGCCCATCCTCGTCCGACCCAGGTCCAAAAACCGCGCACACTTCGTCACGCAGTCGCCGCTGGATATCGATGTCCTGAGGAAGGTACTTGACTAACCACGACAGTGCCACTGCCATAGTATCCTGACCAGCGCTGTAGTTTCAACCAAAATGTGAATTAGGAAACGCCATGTGCAGTTAGTTCAAAGCACAATCACCACTCACAGCGCGAAGGTCATCAGCTCGTCTCACAGCTCTCCTTGGGCGAACTTCTCTACTCCCTCCCTAGCCTCCCGCTGCGCAATCATACCCACAACACAGTTCGCGTCCGTCGCTAGACCTCCTCCCTACTTCAGCTTTGATATTTCAGCTTCTCGAGTCCGCGCTTCCAAGACCTTGCTGTCCAGAAACTGCGAGATTGTGCTGTACGAGTTGCGCCATGAGGGAACCAGAGTCTGTATGAACACTTTGGAGATAAAGACAAGAAAGGCAGTGAACTGGAGACGTTCGATGCTCTCCATCACGACTCGTAGGGCTTTTTGCAGTGCGGAAGGGTCAGATTGGGGGATGCGAATCGAAATAGTGTTTAAGCTCAGGGATGAAGCGGAGGTTGGGAGGGAGGCATATGCGGCGTCCACAGAGCTTAGAGAGTCGCCCGTTGTTATGCTCACTAGCATTTTCATGGATAGGCAGTCTATGAGAATGAGGTAGGGTATTGTGGTGACGCTCACGTACAGTATCCTGCGGAAATCCAAAGAAAATTCACATCGCTACTCGCCGCGTAGACTTGCACGATTTGCTCACCATAACCGCCAGCCTTAAATCCTCACTAGCGTCAAAAGCCTCCTCGCCGACTAATTCAACCTTCCGCGCCCATAGGCGAACTAGGTTGTTCGCTCCATCCGAGATGCGGACAGACATATGCCCGAGGTATCGGCGGCTCATGCTTGGTTCTGTAAACTGGCGGTGGCGTTTCCATATGTCATCTTGCGAGAATCGAGGTATAAGTATTTGGCATCGGAGGTAACGTAAGAATGGGAACGACTCACTTGTTGGTAGAGCGAGTTGTCCTGTTGGAATGACAGTTCCAAATCTGTATAAACTCAGCACACCCTTGCAGCATTGGGTTAAGTGGTTCACTCATGTCTGCCTTACCCACGACTGCTCGGTGCTCTTAGTCCTCAGAAGCACACTCTCTACTTCTGCTCTATCGGCAACAATCACCAAGTGGATTTTTCCGAGCAGAACCTGCGACCCCTTGCTTCAGTCTTTTTTCTCGATTCGCCGCGCTTGGGAAAGCGGTCCATGGTTACTTGTTATATTATTGAAATAAGCTGCATTGTTTTTCTCGCCATCGTCTACGAAACGTACAGGGTCGGGAATGTTGCCCAACATGCTCGTGATTGGGTCGTGTGGAACGCCGGGGATCGGTTTAGGCAGCATCCAAAGGTAACTTAAACGAGCAATAGTGACGAGGGAGAGACCTGCAAGTAGCGGACCCAGATGGTCGGAGCTTCGAACAGTGTCCATCGTATAGTGCGGTAGGCAGGCTTGGCAGTACTCTCCTTGCGTCCAGCCAATTTATACCAGAGCCCGCCGGAGGCCGATCAGGTATATATCCACCAAGCGCCCACCACATCATTACGCATCAAGGAACACCAAGCTGAATTGCGGGCAAGCCGAGAAAAATCGTCGATATCCGACATGGGTGCAACCCCCGAGAATGTTCAGCCCACCGCTCACGTGACTCAATCCCTCGGAGTTACAGGTCTGAAACTAATTAAGCTATGATTAAGGGAATGCATCAGAGCACTATTGATGTGATTTGTTTTTTTAAAGCAACAATTGGTATTCGTAGGTTACACCTGCCAATGTAGTCTACCAAGCTCCGACGATCTTGGCCAACACTGAGGACCTCCCGTTCTGCCCCTCTGCCAACCTCGCCTCAAGTGAAAGATCCATTTCCAGCGAGGCGGCTGTACGTTTTACCCCGATATGCAAGGGGTGTTTTAAGAGTGTGAAGAATAATAGAAAAAGAACGAAACCTCTGTAAAGAAAATTCAAACACTAAATATATAAGTCCTTTACACGCGAGCGCACTGTTTGCGACAGCACGCATATACACCGCTGAGCGAGCAACCGGAACAAGCTTACCTTGTCCTCTACCGCTTGTTGGTACGGGGAACTATAAATAGCTAGCAGTGTAACCTGTTTCGCCACGAGGCGCGTCACAGGATCTCAGCGACCACGGCTCCTAGCAGTGGTACATTCATCTCGGAGTCGATAGTCAGTTCCCGTCCGACCTTGGCGCCAACATTGCGCGAACCTCATCATGCAGCAGCCCCAGATCCGTGTCTAGGTATCAGGGGCCAACAGGAAGAGTTCAAATAATATGGCGCAAGGCGTTTCCTCGGTGCACGCCCTTGGTTGACTTGCAGAGATGCTGCTTGGTCGTACGCTTGAGATATGAGCATTCTGCCAGTAGTTGGTGGGTGCAGAAGCCAAGCCAGTGCAAACAACAACGGGTCCAGTCACGTGACCTGTTGCATGTTCAGGCAGACTTGGCTGTTGAAAAGAGGAAAACAAGCTGCACAAAGTTCATCTCTTGCTAATAAAGTGTAGAAGTATTCCTCTGATGCGGGTAGTTCTATCTCTATCAGCGGGACTCGTACTAGCTTAGTTCGGTACTTGGAATATCGCGCCTGTGTCATTTCGCTGCGTGAAACACCTATTCGACAGAGATTGCATGACATGATGTCTAAATTTGCCCGGACTGCCCGAAAGTTTCCTCGAAATCCTTGTCCGTAACTTCACATGAACACCTAACCATGCTCAATGCGATCGGAATTAACTACTATGGATGCCTGAGACGAGATCACATGACGCCAGAGCTGAGTTTCGCGCTTTGTTTACTCAGGACGGTCCGGCCATTGGCCATTCAGCGGCGGTCAAGAAGATTTACCGAATCAGGGGGATTTACACGTAAAATAGGACTCGGCGACTCGAGGAATTTCGTTTTTCTCGGTGGCGCCAACGCAGTCGCACCGAGGACACGCGCCAACGGATCGTTCAAGCAAAATATGTAGCTTACAAGGACGTTGCTGGGACGGGGCGCATCGTTTGCCGACTGAGGGGCGATTCTGGGCTCGTCTCCTATCTGGCCCAAGTACGGTGGGTCCAGCTCAATTCATGCATATACCTCCGTTTTCATTCCATTTCAGAACGGCATATGGCCAGTCGATTCACTCGCACCTAGAATGGAAGATTTTCGCGCCCCGTTTCTCAGCGACACAGGAGGCGAGTATATGAGCAAGTGGGCTATATGAAGCAGCGGGAATCGAGTAAACGAGAAGCAAGATCCCCCGCTTACTGCGAACGTTTCTTGCGCTGCTACTTTTACTATCACTGCTTACACGATGTTTCCCGCTCTATTTGGCGACGACTGCAACAACCTTAGCCAGATCACGTTCGGCGTTGCGTTGTTCGGCGGCGGCACCTGCCTCGTTGGGCTCGCCTGGTTTATCAACTTTATCATCAGTCATCCCGGCTGTGAGTGTCGAGTGCAAATCTTTTACTAGGCTAACAATTTGGGTTAATAGGGTCGATCATTATCTGCTTGCTACTATGCCTTGTTGCGTGCGCTTGTGGGGGAAATGGGAATGTGAGTGGGCTGAAGATGCGGCATATGAGTTGTCCAAAGTATGCTAATAGTCTCTGTCTGCACCTCTTAGTTAGCGTCGAGTCCACTGCCTTCGGACGAGTCCCCACCAGAGCCGAGCCCCGCTCGTGCGCCGTACTTGTTCGTCTACGGCGTGCACAAATACAAGACTCCGAGCGAACCGAACCCACAGCCTCGTCGCTATACGGCTCCCGAGCCACGCCCGACGCCCTCTCGCTACGAACGTTCCCCGTTTGGTCTATCCAACTTCCGCAATGGCCAGCCTGGGATCAGCTCGGGGTGGGCTTCCAGCATTAGCAGGGCCTCAAGTGCACGGTCATCGCGCGGCCCTCTGACTCCCTCGCCTGGATCTGCGTTCCTTCAGCCGAGGGTATTTGTTGAGCCTAGGAGGCAGTCTAACTACTTATATTTCAATGCGCCTCGCCCTGCCAGTCCTATATTCCCCCCGACATCCAAGCCTGGCCCGAGCTATGACGCCTTTACTGCCCCGGCCACCGCTCCGCCGGGACCTTTCACCTCGTACCAACAACTCCACTCTGAGCCGCCCACCCTAGCCAACCACCATTCTGTTGGGCTCGGAGAGCGGGTTCCCTTCAACTCGCCTCCTCTTACGCTCGCCGAACTCGCTCCGCCGCGTTACCCCACCTCACCGCTCTGGGCTCCCAGGTCGCCCAAAGAGGTGGATGGTCTAGGACCTAACGCGCCTGGTCAACGTACCCTGCCGCCTGCGCCAATTTCGTCGTATATGCACCGTCCTCGGGTGTCGATTTCGGAGGGGATCCGACTGCGCATGGACTTCAACGACATGAGGATTTCGCCAGTACCAGCCGAGGACGAGGACTACGATATGCGAGGACCTGGGATGGGAGACATGGACGTCGACCAGATGGACTTCAACGACATGAGGATTTCGCTAGTACCAGCCGAGGACGATGACTACGACATGCGAGGACCTGGGATGGGGGACATGGATGTCGACCGGGTCCTAATCGTTCAAGACGTGGAAATGAACCCGACTGTGGTGATCGAGGACGTGGTTATGGGATATTAATTGAGTGTTTTCTGTCTCTTGTTTTCGTCTTCTTCTGGGTTCTTTCCGCTTCATTTGTATTTTTCTGGAGCAGGCACCTAGACGACTCCCAGGGGTGGCCACAACAATCGGCACGGTCGAACGAGCTATATCTCGAGCTGGAGCTGGAGGTGGGCGAGGGGAAGGAACAGGCGGGTGGAACGCGCGAGTTGAGCAGACGTCGGGGGGAAGGGTCGGCGGTGCTGGTGCTCTCGGCGCAAACGGAGGAAGTGCTCCGACACGGGGTGAGACCTAGGGTGCGGCTATATCCTCATATATGCCCGTATATCTCAGCCTATCGCATTGGTGCGTGTGGCCCTCGAGTACACACCGTGTCGTCAAGCGAGCTCCGAATGTCGTGCACTGGCGCCTTGTCGAACCTGACTCTGGCTGATGCGTAGACTCTGCGACGTCCTACATGACTGTTTATTCTCTTCGCTCTCCTCCAGTTTCAGCTCGAGTTGTCTTCGTTTTTCCTTGTCTGGTGGTTGGGGCTGTTCCTTTCGTGTCTGATGGGTTGTTTATGGCAATGTATATTATGCCTTGCTTTCTACTTGTATATTTAATACCTCTAAATCCCGGTTGTGAGGACTATTTAGCCCAGGAAGAAGAGGTGGGGTTGGATGGCTCTTTCGGCCGCAGATGTTCGGCTAGCCACTTGTATTGATGACATGACGCAATCCGACATTGTTATGGTTCGTTCCCCTGTCTCATGCATCCCGCCTCCGCCGCCGCCTTTCCGTTCTGCCTCAATACGGTTGCAAGTTTGGAGCTCACTTTCAAACGTGAGGCTGAACTTTCCTTATGTGAACATCACCTGTTCTCCGGTTATCTTTGGTCAGAGGCAGGGCACGCAGGAACTCTTCCCGATGTTTTGAAGAATCTGGAAGGATGAGAGTACTTGCAAAATACTGAGCAGATATTCTCGTCGCCTTTTGTTCAGACATTATATATACATATCACAAAACAAAATGACAAACTGAAAAGGAGCGCGCGCGACCGCGCAGTGCCAAATAAGAACTTCCGATTACCAATGACTCGCCAGGGGTGCATCTTGTTCGACGTCTCCCATATTTGAGTCGCTCTCGCCCGACAACTTCATAAACGACTCTTTCCGTAGGTGTATGCGCCGGGCATCAACCGACGGAGCTGGAGACCGCCTATACCTTTGTTGTGACTCCGCGATCGACCCAGGTCGTACTGAACGTAGTTCGCGAGCAGGAACTTCTTGCAAGGAGGAATTGCCGCCGCTAGCCGGAGTGGATCGATTAGGAACCTTCAGGGGCGCTGTCGTCCGAGGCTCTGGTAGAGCAGGGGAGAGGCGAGCGGGGGAAGAAGTTTCCGGACGGAGCCGGGAAGCGGACCTCATCCGCTGTGCGCCATGAGGTCGAGGTTGTCGCTCATCACCGGTATGCATGGATACACCGGAGTCGCTGTCCGTGTCGGTAAACTGAGATCGCGGCTTTGAATCCCCACTAACGCCATAGGCAGCCAGGGCATGCTCGAGGTTGAGGGTGGAGTCCGAGCGGCTCAAACGGCGTATATCTTTTAAGCGGTTTTGTATGAACATCGACATCCGTCTGTTGGCCCTGGAACCATGAAATATGAGCAAATGGAAGAGTAAAGAAAGGGAACGAGCGTACTTGGTGACAGATTGCTCCTCATAGCTGGATGATAAGTTGGTCGGCCCTCCCGCTCGTTGTGTATGTGCTGCGGCGAGTCGGTTGCTCTGACCACTCGACTTGGGTTTCTCCAACCGCCTCTGCTCCCGGGTTTCGGTGTTCGCCACCGAAGACACGGCCTGGGACAAAACTTGGTCGAAGGTTACCGTCTGGCGCTTGCTGCGGGCTGCCCGAGTTCCTCGTGTTGGCTGTGACGAGCCTACGTCGTCGAGGTCATCCGTAAACCCAATCTGACGAGTGAGCACGAAGAAGGAACCATCTGACAGGCGTCGGCGAAGGAGGTTCCAACGAGCACGAGCCGGGTTGGCCTCCCTGGCCGCATGATAGAGGTTCAAAGCCGCGTGGTCGGTATAATACGATTCGAGGCGCTCCGCGATACGTTCTAGATATCTCATGAGCACGGAAGCAATCTTGTATAAGGCCTAGAAGGTAACAAATATGAAACAGAGCATATAGGGCGAACTGAACCCGACTTACTTGTTTCTCCTTGCCCGGGTAGCCCTTGATGACTTCCGCAACACGATCGAACGCGTCAAGTCCAGCGCATATTTCGTCACGCACGCGTTCCAACAGTTGGACGTCGAGCTCGATTGCGGCCTGCGCATAAGAAATAATGCCGTTCTCGAATGCTTGTGCCGCCCCACTATTCTCAACGAACTCGCCAATCTCGGCGATTGTTTTCCGGGCAGCCAGTGATGCGGGCGAAGAATGAGCGCGTGAAATAGTACCCATAAGGTCTGGAAGAGCACCGTTGTCCATACTAGACGCAAGCGCAAATGTGAGCTGGAAGTAGATTTCGTGTACCCTATTGTATACACGAGCTAGTTGAGTATATGCAGAAACATCATAGTAAAACACTCACTTGGTACCGAATAAGTTCGGGAAGCCGTTCTGAATCAAGCGCGATTGGAACTAATTAACCGGAAGACATGTTAATCCCACCTATGTAGGCTCAAACGCGAGTCCATACCTGATAAAACTTGCGAACGCCACCGATGTTGAGTAGACCTAAAAACGTGATGCTTGTCATTGAGAGGTCGAGTCGCGTCATATCGGGATCTCACCTCCTTGGAACCAAATACGGGAGTCTTGCAAGATGCTTTGGGTTTCAAACGACATGGTGGTCAAACCCTCAACGCAGGTCTTCAAATAGCCGACCCAGCTCGTCCGCAATTCGCTCAAGTCTCGAGACCGGAACGTGGGGGCGGGCGGAAGGCGACCGATAAAGTACTTCCCAAGTAGGCTCATGACTTCGGGGTTGCTAGTATGGGCGACTTCGTCAAAGGTTAGAGATGCGTCCAGGCCAGCGCTCGCAGCGACGATGAGGGTTCCACCAGGATGGATGGGCAAAAAGTCGGTAACATCGTACACCGACCCATGCACGCCAATCCACATCTTGCCATCGCGGTGGCCAGTATGCTTCGCCAAGACCGAGAGAGAAATGGTTGGCTCTTGGTCGGACATCACCCCTGTCGCATTTAAAGGTCAGTAAGACCAGGTAGGGAATTCGGGTGCCAACTCACTAGGCGTCATGAACACGTCTAACATAAACCGCCGCTCAGCAAACGCCGATGCAAGTAATGCGTCGGCACTCTCCTTTGTTACCGCCCTATGTTTGTAGAGTGCCTTTCGCAAGCCTGACATGACAGTTTCGTACAACGAGAGGCTGCCGCATATATAAAATGAGCCACCAAGGCCGCCCATCTTGGTCGATGTCACCAGATCGCACACGTAGTTCCCTTGGTCAACAATCGTCGAGTCGATGTAGCGAGGCTCCATTTGTTTGTCGACAAGGTCTCGCAGCTGAGGGTCATATATCAAGCCGTTAGAGTCGCGAGAAAAGGCTACGTGTAACTCCAGATGGCCAGCGAGGACGTGTTGCCTAAGCTCGTGCTTGTATAGGAACTTCTTTCGGGACTGGACGCCAAGGAATAAGACGTTACGGCCGATTGCGCCTGACACAATCCTAGCCTGCCAAAAACTACGGAACGGTGCGATGCCTGAGCCACCAGCAAACATAGCGATGGGTGTCGCGGTGGAAATAGGGAGCTGGAAGTTGAGGGGCCGGGCGATTCCAATTAGGACCTATAAACCAGTGAGCCTGTTAGCACATGAGCAAGCTTCTCTGCAGGTTTGAGATTCTACCTCGTCTACGTCAGAGTTTTGAGTTAGGGATGGATGCGGAATATAGTCATCAAGAGGATTGGGGTTCAAAAACCCACTCGCCACGCCTTAAATACCAAAATTCAGCGCCGGACAACTAGAATATAAATTATTCGAGTACTCACCTGGCATCACTCGGTCAGCGCCAGCAGCCACTAGTTGCTCGCATACATTGTGCTCCGCGCGCGAAACAGTCAAGTCCACATGGTCGGGCAAACCCTCGAGAGAAAACTCGGAAACTGAGTAGGTCCGCGGAACCTCTAGCTGGATAAGTGCGGGCAACCAGGCCAAATTACGGAGGTCAAAAGCCTTGTCCCATGCGTCTTCAGAAATGTCGTTGGCTGCTAGGAGTAGGTCGCCAAGAGAACCTTGAACTGGCCATTCGGTGGAGGCGAGTATGCGCAAGGTGACGGACGAGGCTCGAAGTAAGTTGTGCGCCTGGATCAAAATTTACTATGATCAGTTTCCCGGAGTGGCACAAAAGCCCGAAACGCATACCGCTAGGACCATTGGTTTCGTCAAGGGCGCTAGTTTACCCTTTCGCAGGATGTCCCGAACTGTAAGCTGGGTCATTGTCCCGGAGCGCAGAACCTCTGCCTCGTGCTTAGCATAGGCTCGCCAAATGTCCGTCCCAGGGGCAGTGAGAGGCACGACTTCGTCCAGGACGTCCATCAGTCCGAGCGCGCCTACCATTTTTTCTACTGCCCCCCACGAATTCAGAGGCATAATAGACAGACGATCACCAGGCGTAAAGTTAAGTCCGGAGCCCCGCAGATCGATTGTGACTCGACCGGTCGCGCGTGTCTCATCATCGTCTATTTTGGACCGCTCTCCTACGCGCGCGCGAAACCTGCATTCCTCGTACGTTCCTCGCCATTCGTGTGGTGCCGAAGACATCCAGGGGACAGTCACCTCAGTCTGCACCCCCGCCCCGGCAGAAGCAACGGGGATCCCACGCCGAAATGGTTCGAGGCGTTCGAGCATACTAGCCGCCAGAGTCTTATGGACCTGTTGCCATGGCCGTCCTGCTGTATCCGCAGCGCCAGCGTTTCCGTTCGTCTCGACCCGCCCGGTTTTGGCTACCACCTCCAAGAAACCATAGACCTTGTAGCGATGCGTGCCCATAAATCCACGCTCGCCCGCATAGCCTTCAACAATTCCGTTCATGACTCCTATGAGACGTTCGTCTCCGGAGTTCCGCACATACTCGGGTACGCGATACGAGTGTTCGATAGCGGCGAGGAAGGCGCGAATATTCAGCGGCATCCAGGCGCGCAAATGAATCGATTCAACGCCAAGGAAAGACGTAAAGTTCGTCCGTCCCAAGAATGCGTCCATTGTCTGAAAACGGGAATTTCAGTTCTCAAGGTTTAGTCAGACGCGCATATATCTACCTGAAACAGTGGCAAAAACAGTCCGCTGAGAGCTGGAACGCGAGCGCTCAACGGCGCGCTAAACTTGGCGTATCGTTGGCCCCATTCGACCGGATGAGCAAAATTTTCGCCCGAACCTGGGTTCACGCTGATTTTGTGGAATACGTAGGGGAGTTGATCGACGACTGCCTTCAACTGCGTGGGGACATAAATCGTATCGACGACAAAGTAATTTAACGAAGCCGCACATACCCTGACCAGAGCATCTAAAAGGCCATCATTATCACGCTCCATCACGCGCTCCTGACAGGTCGCAATGAGATCCACGGCAGGCGTGAAGCAACCGTGACTATCTGCCATGCAAAGCAGAAACTTGGCACACACAACAAGTCAGACACGACGCCAACGTATGTCAATAGTAACCCTACCATTGCTTCCCCGCGATCGTGAAACACCGGCCAACGGAGGTCCTAAGGAAAGACGTGAGACAACTCGGGGGGTATTAAACATTACCTACCATATTTTCGATTCGCTCAAGGTAAGGTGCCACCGAGGTATGGTCGCGGAGCTGTTTCAGACAGGGCGGATTCAACTCCGTCACCAGAGCGATACAGGCTAAGGGGGCCATACCTTGAAGTTATATATCGATACGTCGGATTGGCTGAGGTAAGGCAACGGCCGACCGAGACGCGTACATATCTGTCGCAGGGGGATGGTCACCACCCGAGGGACCCCCTTGGTCTCCGGCTCTCCGTCTTCATCGCCAGCGGCATTAAAAAAGGCCGATTTGGCCGCCCCCCTAACAAGCCCTTCGTGCCCGTCATTCCTCTCTTCGTACCTATACGTACTAGCAAGTATTCCAAGGCACACGACCGCAGCCCAAAGCGCAGCATCGGGTACAACGTCCGGAGTACCTAACACCAAAGGAAGTGCCAAGATTGCCTCTCGGCATTTCCCCCGACTAACCAACCCGGGTAAGCGCGCACACAAGTCGGACCATACACGACCCGGAGATGCGGCGAGAGCGATGGGAGCCGCACTCGGGTCGGGTGGGCAGAACCCATGGTGGGTGCTGAGGTAGCCATCACGCCAACCGGTTCGGGGTCCAAGAGCGTCGGCGCGTTGTAAGACTCTACGAGCGGGGGCCCCAAGTGCCATAGCCAAGACGTCGACTTCTGGGGGGTTGAGACTGTCCGCGTTTGCCATCGGCTTGGTTTTTTCGGACGGGGGTGCCTCTGGCAGCAAAAGTTCGGCAATGGTTTTGCGCTCCTGGTCGTAAACGATCGCAGCTGCGTTGGGACCTTGCGGCGCTCCATACAAAGGTTGAGAGTCTAGGGTGTACCCGAGAAAAGCACAACCTCTTGGGCCATTACGAGTGGCACCGGATGCCGGGCACGTCCCAGCCGCCGCTCCAACAGGACGGCGCGTAACAGAATTCATACTGAAGGAAGAACGAGCTCAAGTGAAGGCAAGAAACAGATTCTGGAGTAAGATGAGACGGCAAGAGCTGGTAAGTGCACAAACGAATGTAACGGAGGAGCCGGCCTCGAACACAAGATAAGGGGAATAAGGAGCAGCCGGCAACAACTCAGGGGGTAAAGAGACGCAGCAGTTCTCAACAGGGTGAAAGGCTTGGCGACATCTAGTTCCTGGAATGTCCGGAGGGGCGGAGATGATCGACAGGATAATTTCGCGCCAGGTTGTTCTTTTCAGCTCGGCGCAGCAACCGGTCGCCGAGATGCATATCCGCAGTACACAGATCAAAGATGGTTGGGAGCGCCAAGAGGGTGACCCAAGCAAAAAGTATTGTAGTCATTTCACTGAAAGCAAAGGGACTCTTCCGAACGTTAGAACGCAAGCAAATTTGCTGCGGTACCTGGTACTAAATGGGTGTTCTTGCTCGCGCAGGTCCGTCGTGTACAGCTCTTCTAGCATCGAGAACCAATCGTTGCGGGGCCGGAGTGGTTGAAGCAGCACGTAACCTGGTTCCTTGATTGGCGCGCGCGCTTAAGACCGGCGGTTGTCGTGTCACTGGGCTATATAAAAGCGAGACCTGTACATATCTAGTTATTATAACAGAGAACAGCGCTAGGCATCAATATGAAGGATAGTTTATTGTAGAAGAATCGTTACTGCCATGGCCACACATGCCAACGACACGTATGGTGACAAACGTTCACCTGCCAACTAGTTAGATACGTTGCGGTTTTCGACCATGCATGAAGAACATACCAATGCGAGAGGACTTCCAGAACAGACCTAAGAACCTATTCCAAGCAAAAGTAAGTTCGTGACGTTCTTGGTTCCGGGAAAGACGCTCACCCTTGCTTGTTCCTGTCAATAAGGCCAGGCGCGACTGCGCGAACGTAGGTGCACGTGCATATAAGCAAGAGCACCACGAGCAACAGAGATTGGAAGTTGAACAAGGCAGACTGCAAGCTTGTGAGATTTTGTGACTAAACGAGCGGTGTAAGCTTACCATGGTGGTTGTTTGAACGTGGAGACACGCACGGCTTACATACGCGGCGCTTATTAGTGTCCACACAAATCAATATTATACATCGAATAGTTGATACAAGTAGAATGATATCCAGAAATAATTGGCGAATAGCGTATCAACTTCCCTGTCCCGGGGCAAGTACAGAAGAAGGAAGTGACATCCAAGGGTCACTCGAACCAGTGCCAGAGGGCAGATTGCTGGACGATAAGAAAATCACGTCCATTAGCCCAGAAGATGCAAGGTACACGCAATGACTCACTCCTGGGAGACAGGCGCAGACCCAACATCTGTAGCAGGAGCAATATCGGGTGAAAGCTTCAAAACACCAGTCCTGACCAACAAATCCCATATTTGGCCAGTCTTGTGCACGTCAATCCGCACAAGCTCTCTCGCCTCTCGTCTGCGAAGCTTCCCGCCTCGCCGCACGCACTCTCTGACAAGAGTTTCTTTGATCCCGAGAAAATGAACGGGCAGAATTCGGATCGTGGAACATAGGGCTTGCTCGGCAGGTGTGAGAAGATGGAGAGATTGCGCGTTGGCAAGGTTTAGCGGAACTACCAGTGCAGCGGGAGAGCAGGTTGTGAAATCCAGCTAACTGAATCGGGTAGTAAAGGCATTACTAACCTGGACGACGACCCATGGGACCAGACTTGGGAGTGCTGTACGATTGATTAGACTCCCCACCTGGCGGTACGGAGCCTCGGTGCCCGGAACCATTCCTTGTAGGTCCCATCAGACGATCAGCTCGTGCTCGTTCCTTTCACATGGACTTGTTAACATCGAAGCCCTGGTTCTTCATTTGACGCACTTACTCGCGCAAGTCGCTCCCGATCATATCGGTCTGCCTCGGCAAACGTAGTTATTCCCATTGTGCGATAGTGCTGCAATTCGGCAATCCTGCGTTTCAACGTGTTTTCGTCTGGGAAATTGCTGTATGAAGAAGAGTCCGAGAATAAGGCAGGAAAGTACTCACATAACAATCCAGCAACAAGATTCTCAAAGTCGTCGGCAGTTTGGAGTCGAGCCAGTGGTTTGAGCTTGTTGATATATTCGCGGTCCTCCTTGGAGCGTTTGCGCTCTGCTTGTTGGATCTTTGTATTCCAGTTAAAATAGCAACGCTAGGGCGGCATTGTAACACTTACCCTCTTGTGGTCCGTCAACCCCCGTTCAAGCACAATTGCTTTCGCTTCCACCCTCGCATCCAAGCGCTCGTTGTACATGTCGAGCAACGCCAGCTTGAGCTCCAATGAATCGGTCGATTCCACCACCGCCGGTATTTGGGGTTCATCCTCCTCGTCATCATCAGACTTTGCATTCGCATCACCATCCTTTTTGGCCTCGACATCAACCTCCATCGCTCCACCCTCCCCTTCTGGCGACTCCTCGTCCTCGGGTTGATCCCCACCTCCAAACTCGAGTACGATCCCAAATTCGAGGTCCTTGACCAGATCCTCCGCGTCATTTTCGTGCTCGTGCTCAAACTCACGTCGTCCTGGCATGAATCCTCCGACTTCGTGGTTTGTCGGGCCAGAGACAAAAGGTTGTGTTGGACCAGGCTTCTTTTTGAGCGACTCGCGGAGGTCGATTATCCGTTGTTTCTTGCGCTCTTGGAATACTTCGTGGTCAATGTCGAATTCGTGTTCGAGAGACTAAAGACAAGTGTCAAAAGGGGGTCGAGTATCGGAGTGAAATGCCATACTGGTAAAGGCCAATTTGGAGATTTAAGAAAGCACTCGGTATAATGTTGCTCCACCTCCTCGGCCGTTCGTGTCCCTATCAGCTCGGCAACAGCGGACCAATTTCCCATACCACATTTGGATAATCCGTCGAGTAATTGTAGCTCCCTGACGACATATCAAAACGGCAGTCTCAGAAGCGAGAGCAACAACATACTCATCAGCCCCCCAGTCCTCTACCAAGAGAGGATACGAATGGCGACCCTATATATAGTATTCAGTAAACGGAGCCGTGCAGCCAAGAGAACAGAACAACATACCACAACTCGATAATCGTGCCAAGCTTGGTGTCGGTCTGGCTCCTTCCCCGCGCAGAAACATGTGGGACAGAGGTCCAGCTCTTCACATCCCGGCGCCGCACATTTTATCCGGACGTTTTTCGTAAGATCGACATTACACGCATCGCACGTGTCTACATAAGTATCGCCGCCATCACCACCTGCCGTACCTCCAAGGGATTCGAGCACTCAAATTGAGTAGAGAAATATTCATACTTACCATTCGTTTCATCGGATTCAGGTTTAGTCGAGGGCTGGACGTTGGTCGTCATGATTGGGACAACAAGCGCACAGGTCATGTAAACACGTGACTCTGCGGCTGAAGGGACAGACACAAATAAACGAGCCACGGCTTGACTGCACATGAAATTGCTCATACTATCGCTATATGCTGTACACGAACATGTATCAATTGTATTTTTGGACCTTTTGTAGCAGATTATGTGAACCCGGTCGCAAGTTTGGGCGTAAAGATCGGTAATGGGTGCGCCTGGGCAAGTGGCGCTCTCATTAGAGTCATGGACATGGAATGTCAAACATACTTACTTCAGTATTAAACACATATTCTACGCGAAATATATTAGGCAGAGCTCAAAATATAAGAACCCAACTTACCATCCAAGGGTATCGTCCGGGAGTCATCAAATAGCAGATACAAATACTTCAGAGTCTCGGCCTACGCAAACTCAAGTCATCCTGACCCTCAAACAGTCGGATCCACTAACCAAAAAGAAAGTCTCCATGTTGTTCGTTAGTGTGACAGGAACCTCGTTGACGCTTTCCACGCCTGAGTACCCTCCCCCAGGAACCTTGCAGTACTTTTCGATCGCTTGAAATACCTGCCAACCCCATTCACGGTATTTTTTATCGCCAGTCATGCGCCAACCCAAGAATAACGACTCGACAGTCTCCGGCCTGTCGCGACACAGAATGTTGCTCAGCTGACCATACAACCGCCAACGAGATGTTTCAGCCCACCTCAGAATATACTTTGAATCGTACCGATTCTTGACATGCCAGTCTTTTGTTTTCGACTGAGAATCCTCGGCTGTGTAGAATATTGCGATTTCCGGAGAAAGCCCCCTGCGTGGCGTAGGTTAACCCTGGGGCGCGAACCGATCGCACATAGCCTACGCACGTTTTCGTCTTGTGGGTGTCCATACACGTTCTAGTCAATTCTTCTCCAACCTTCCAATCGTTTTTGTACCTCGCGGACCGGGATTGGATCTCGGCGGAGTTCAAACTCTGACCTTCGGTAACACCGAGCAGAAGCGATCCCCCTAAGAAACAGACTAAATGGTCTTGCTTGGGGCTGACGCGCCATTTCCTGTGTAAAGGTATTGCCACTCGTAAGCGCTAAAGGGGACCAAGGATAGGGGACAATTACTCTTTAATCTTCGCAGAGTGGGTAGTCTCTAATTCTGCGATATATGTAAGATGGTTTAGGGGCGTCTGAAAGACAAGGTGTTGGTGGAGGGCAACCATGGCTTCATCATACATCTAGAATCGCCGTAACAATAGGCAAGTGGTTACGGTGTGGGAGGCACTAGAAGCGAGACACATGCCTTTCGGTACACGGATTCCGTGCGGTTCTAAGTAATGGGCATCAATTGGAGTTTCCGCGACAAGAGGGCACACTTGCTGTTTGGAGATACTGTTTCCTGGATAAAACGTAATAAGTTGGCACGACCATGGGTTCACCTCCAGATCGGGTTCTTACAGCAGATACTCGTAGTACGAGTCGCCCCGCGAGCCTAGACGGATATCGCTAGTAATGAACTCGCCCGTTTGCGAACTAAATCGAGAAACCGGGCATCAGCGGCTGATCGACCGGGGCGCGCCAACGAAACAAAGCGCCAACCTCATGTGTATAGGCACCAACGCTCCATCAACAACGTTATCTCCCCCCAGCGCATCCTTGACCACTTTCATCACCTGGAAATTGACGTCGTAGTCAATACCCCCACTCGTTGAGCACATGTCGCTACCTTCTCCGCGGTTCTCCAATATACGTCCTTCCCCGTGATATGGCTTAGGTACTTGAACTCGAGCTGAAGCGTGGCGGCCTCGGCCGTGCTGACGGACTCCGCATTCCAGTCGGGTTTGGGCTCGCCGTGAAGGTTAACATTAGGAACGGGTAGTCCGTGGGGTGTGTTGAAGGCCGGCAAAAGGCGATCGGCGAGTTCCTGGGCACGCTGTAGGTAAATCGCGTCGTGCCCCGAGAGTGCATATGCGCTCAAAAGGCCCCCAAGCACGCGAATGGTAATCTTTAAGATTGAGATTAGCTTGCTTTGCGGGGTAGCATTGCGAGACGGATACCTCGAAAGTGCTATACCGCCCATCACGGTCAAAGTCTAGGTCCTTTGCAATCCAGTCTCTCGCACGGCGGTACTCTGCGGAAAGATCCTTGCCCATGATGAGCATGGTGTCGAGTGCGTCGACTATCGTGTATCCGATCCCGCGGTCCGTAGTGAGGTTCTTCCCTGTTCGACTGACCGGATGGTAGTCGTCGCAGCCAAACGCATCCCGCTCTAAGTACCGGGAAGAACGAATCAGTAATTAATTAAAAGGAAAATTGGTATCATATTTCATACCATACCCACTCCATGCGTGCTGTCGCCAAAGGTTAACGGTCGGCGAAATTCGAAACAAATAACCAACGCACCTTGAACGCCTCGACAATCACATCTCTCCGGGCCGGATCTGCATAGGTAGGTTCAACGTTGGATGTCACTTTGGGCTTTGTTTCTTTGGGGGGCCAAGGCAAGATAGGTTCGTCTTCAGGGATATCTGGTAGCCACTGGGTGCGTATGCCCGAACGACCCATCAACCTAACAGTGACCCATAGAAACAAAACCGAGCCCAAGGACAAGATCACAACGCGCTGCAGTCGATTGCAGCCAACCATCCCAGCGTCAACAATTCGTCTGAAACGTGCAAGGGAGAGGGCGCAGCCAGCTAGTATTTAAATTGGATATTCCCAGGTGGCGAGTCGGTCAAGCCCGAGCCACAAATCAGACCACTCGATCAGGCAGGTTCGTTCGGATAATTTGAATCACGGCTAAGCTAGTAACGTTCCTAGTCCTAGCCAAGTCCCGAACCGATGTTGTCGTCGTTGTCTCGGGACAGAGTGACACGCAGGCAATATCAAATAGGAATATGTCAAGCATTCACAAACTGCCCCTTTGAATTCCCGGCCATTTTCCGGTTGACCATTAGCAGAATCGCTCAGCGTGAGCCCTATCAGCAGATGAGCTCGACTGAGAACACCACTTGATATTTTAATACACGGCCTTTTTTTCTGCATTCTCAGACGCCCTACCCTGGACAACCAACGTTTGGCATAGTTTCAAGTCCTAGATAATCATTTTGTTCTGCAGGTTAGAGGAGCGCCAACTAGCCGTCCCAGCAAAAAGGCCTCAGAGCCGTGCAGGGAAAAGGCTGTCTCTGCGCAAAGGCACAACCATGCGCATTCAACAACACCACGCCGAGCTCGACGTAGCGCACTTTATAAAAATAGCCTAGCTTCCGGAACACCTGAGCATTATCTCCTGAACCAACTCCAGGGTCACTCGTGGCAAACGACTATATTCACCAGGGCGCACACGAATTTACCATTTACACAAAAATGTGGAGTCGGAAGCCCGTCTAGACCACAATCGGCAGGTGGGCTACGCAAATATGCTGAGGTTCTGGACGAGTTTGTCTGTTGCGGCGCGAAAGTGTGGATTGTCGATCCCTCTTGTCCTCGAGTCGAGTTCCGACAACGGGTTACGTACAACGTGTTCGATGAATGGGCCTGTCGTGGGGTGAGTCAGGTGCGATAGATACCGAGATAGTAAATAGCACACCTGTGTATATCTGACGAAGGATGAAACGAAGAGCGTCGGCAGAGGGGTCCGTGAGCATAATAAACTTGTAGCCTGACGTGGTCTCAAAGTAGTGTAGTTTGTAGCTCGAGGTCGTGTAGCTCGAGAACGCCTCATCGGGGCTAATGTAAATCAAATACCCATGCTTATCGAGAAGAATTACCGGCACTCACCGGCCAGACAGTTTCTGGACCATATGGCGCAAGGAAAGCACTACTCCATACACGAGTTTAGCTTCCTCGTCAAAGGGAAGCCCGGTCGACCTTTCCTGCCCGGCCGCTTCTTTGGGTGGCACACTAGGCGCCGGCTTGGCCCCACCCACCGCGTCGTTGTACGCGATAACCAGACCTGCACTCGAGTTCAGTGTATTTCTGGGCGACACGATAGTCGCAGGAGGCGGCTTGGCGACCGCATTCCCAGATGGCTTGATCGTTTCAACTGTGGGGGATATGTCTGCCAGCACGCTCCCAGGCGCTGCGGGACGAGGCTGTCGCGTGCGGTGCCAATCCTGATAAAACACACAAGCGCAGTGTCTGTATTGCTTGTTCAGAACATAGCTGGTGATACTGCTGCCTGTCTCACCTATCGTATATGTACAACGAGTAGATGGTCATCGTGGGCGACGCGGCGTACCACGTGACCGCATGAGTGGGGCGGCCTTGGTGAAACGCCACGTGACGACACGTCGACAAACTTGCTTTTGACCCCCACGATGTATAGCACTTATCAGCGGGTCAACAATATCTCTGCGTTTGTCTCGTCATGTCTTATGGGACTGGTTGTTGCTATTTCTGTCGTGTCGTACATCCAGCTGTGGTCGATTGGTGAACCGGGCGGGGCACTAGGTGTCAAATCCATGGGCGTGTAAGTCCCTGTAGTCACATAGCCACTTATCACTCACGTCGGGATTCGGACTAGCCAGCGAGCCGTATCTCGGCCGTACAGCAGAAAAGAGCAAGACATCGCATTTTATCGTTTTGACGTACAAGCCGGTGCGTCACCCAACGCATGAGTCGCATGGCCTGTGCCATAACCGTTCCTGAGCAGATTTAACCCCCCTGTTCACATGGAACACCAAACAACTCTTTGTCTACATCATCGCCGATTACACCAACGAAAAAGGGGTACGCCACCCGTTACCTCGTTGTAAACTAACTAAATACATGCCGGGCTAGATTGCCAACGAGGTGGTCCTCTGGGACCGCATCGTCCGACGAAAACGCGATGCGAAACTGAACATTGAAGCCGCTCGGGGCCGATACTCGCTCAAAGACCCGTCCCTATCGCTCCGGTGAGTCGTATCCTAGTCGACGCAATTAGATTAGGTGCCTGATCGCTGGACCATTACAGAAACGCGTCGCCCGCGAATTTCACGCTGCACTACAATGTTATGCCTTGGATCGGAGGTCTTACGTATGGAACGGCTGCCCAGTCGACTAAACCCGTACCGTTTGCACGGGTAAAGACGAGCGTGTAATCTCGATCTCGTAATATTGGTTCGGTTAAACAATAAACGCGTTTGTCGACTAGGCCGTTCAGAGGCGGGCGCCAAGATGCGAGTCGAACAGGGCTCACTTGGCTTGGTGTGGCGGCTTTACCTGATCTGAGTGAATAGGCGTAGTAGAATACGTCCATCACGTCTTGAGCTCGGCGATACCGAGATGGGGATTCAATCGTGCCCACAGGACCGCCGACTCCAGTGGAACGGTTGACACAGCTTGTCGGCAGCAAGCAAGCTCTCGCAGCCGGTTTCCCTTTCCCAGATTTGTTCCTTTTGCGATCTGGCAATTGCCACCGAGGCTAATTACAGATGTTATAAAGTATTCAAAATCGCGTGATTCTGGTGACCTACCAATCGCTTCCAAACTATAATCGTCTAGACGCCTCTGCACGCCAGACAACGACTGCGCGAGTGCGGTGCGTTGGTTTTTAGGGTCTTGGTGTTGCCGCAACCGGAGCAATCTGAGAGTTGGCTTGGAATGGTCAAGGGTACATGCGTCAGTGCGTACAGGTTATTTTGAGACGCGAAGCCGGATTGACCGTACCGCTACGCTGATTAATGTTGCCGCTGCGCAGAAAGGCTTCAGGCCATCCAGGTTCGTGATTTATATGACTAGGTTCCCTCGATCATTCAAATTTGGGTCGAGACTCGTAACCACTGCCCCCTGTCGGTGGCTCCGAACTTGTTCTTTTTACCGGAATCGAATTGACTCGAAATTGAATGACGAGGGTTCGCGCTTATCCCGTAGAGCGTCACGTCAAAATAAGTATTCTCGTTGTAACCTAATACGATTCCGCCTCTATTCAATCGTGTGCACCTCTTTATTGGTAAGCTCAAGGTGGCGGACGCAGGGCAGTCTCTTCGATTCGGGACAAGGCAACATGTCTATAATGACACTGCGAACGCGCACCCCGCATGGGAACGCTGTGAACTTGATACGTACTGACAGTCCGAGTAGGATCTCGTTTGATACACGCTCCTGAAGCCAAACGAATCGACGTAAGTCCAGTCTTGGACGATCTGGATGCAACTGGCTCGAGGGGTTTTTTCGAGGCTGGAGCGATGGGTTGCCACGTGTTTGGAGTTGCGAGCAGCAGATCGAGGGGTGGTGCGCGATGGATTGTGATTGGCATTTATCGAATAACCCCGAAAAGTCCGAGTGTTGGCGCGACGAGATGAAATGTTGCATGCGAAAAGAGAGAAGAAAGAAAATGGGGTGACAGACTGAAGCCCACGGTCGACGATCCAGCCACAGCGAGCGACGACAGACTCGATGCGGCATGGTCTTGTGCATCAGCGGAGTGTGTTGTGGTAACCTGATTGATAGGTTTAAAGTCCGCACCGACCCCGTTCGACGTCTGTCGGTCGCTCTAGACCGCGTGCGTGGATTGGGACTGTATGCGAGTGATTACAGCCGAAAAGGCAGGTGTTGTGGGTGGTTTGGCCTGGCCCGAGGACGTCACGTGCCGAAGCGGTTAGGCTGGATCGGCCCAGGAGTGGGGATCCGATGTGACAGCAGGGGCAGATGCTAACCTTGCGCGGGTTGATTGCAGCATGGGCGAGTCCTTTTAGGCTCACCTCCTCGTCCCAGACACTGCGCTGCCCCCCATGGCTCTCCCACACGTGCACACCCACTACGACGTCTATCCCGAGCCCGCCGTCGCTGTCGAGCACGCCTCGCCCGTCGTCCACAGCTACACCGCCTACCCCCCGTCCTGCATCCCCGCCCACGTCCCCGGCCCTAATCAGGAAGCCCAGTTCCCGGATCAGGTAAGTGCGCGCGCGTCGGTCTGGCTCGTGTGCTCACCTCGCCCAGGCGCGTTCGTACGGCCAGGTCCCCCCCGGCCAGCGCTGGGCGCGTCCGCTGCCCGAGCAGGACCCGCCTGCCAAGTACCGCCGCACGTCGAGCCACCAGGAGCACCCCCGCCATCGCCCGTCGTTGGACCACGCTGCTGCCCGCACTGGCACGCTTGGCTACGACGCTGCTCCGGGCTACGGCGGGTACCACCCGGCCTATCCCCCGCAGGGGCACGCGCACGCGCCCGTCGCCTACCAAAACTATTATGCTCCAGTTCACGCCGGGTCTCACGTCCAGCACGTCGAGCCCCAAGCTCACTATCACCCCGAGCCTCACTATCATCCCGAGTCGTATCACCCCGAGTCGTATCATCCCGAGCCGTATCGTCACGAACCGTACCAGTACCGCGCCGAGCCCCAGGTCCACGTCGATCGTCGGTACCAAAACGCCGTCCCCGCCTCTGAACCGACATACGGCCTCTACGCACCCCAAGAGCACGTCGACCAGCAATACGTCGCTCAAAACGCCCAGTTCGAGTCTTTCCAAGGCCCGTCGGACACCCAAAACATGCTGCTCAATACGCCGTACAAGTTTGAAGACCCGGACGATCTCCCGGACCCGGCGCAGCAAGACTTCCATCACCAGCGGTTCGAGTCGCCGAGCTACCACCAGCATGTCGAGTCGCCAAGCTACCACCAGCACGTCGAGCCGCAGGTGCAGTTCCAGGCTTACCACCAGCACGTCGCGCCCCATATGAACGCCACCGTCGCCCCGTCCCAGATGCATACAGTCGCTCCGTCCCAGGTGCACCCCAACTACGCACACCACCCCGGTCACGCCCGCCGTGCATCCGAATTCGAGGCCCCTGACCAAGTCTCGTTCCAGGTACGGCTATTCATTCCGATTGAATGCGGACTAGAACCCGCGACTAACATGCTTTCGGATAGGTCGCTCATCAGCACGACGCATTCGTCCAGAACCATCAGCACCCGCATGCTCATCACTCGGCGCCTCAGGCCCCAGAGCTCGAACAGACCAGCCTGCTTCAGTACCCGACTACCCCTGTCCAGGCCCACGCCCAAGTCGACGGCCAGTCCCCCGAGTCGCAGTCGACCCTCGGCGAGCCGGCACAGACGCCCGAGCGGCGCGAGGCGATTGGGTACCAGCGCGACCTCGAGGACCGGTTCCGCAAGCGCGCGCGCCAGTTTGTAGCCAAGGTCGGGTCTGCGTTTGGGCCCGAGCACGAACAGAGCGAGCAGGGCGAGTCTGAGTCTCAGTCTTCGCACCACTACCAGCAACATCAGTACCAGCAGCAGGTGCAGCAGCAGCTGGCCCCGCTCGTGCCGCCGGTCGTCCCGTCGCAGGCGCACGAGCGCCCGGCGCCCGTCGCGTCGAGCTCGCAGGCGGAGACCAAAAAGGATGGGCCCCCCGCACCGAAAAAGCCTGCGCTCGCGTGTTTGTTTTGTCGGAAGCGCAAGATTGCGTGTGGGCCGCCACCACCGGATAGTCCGGATCGGACGTGCAAGTGAGTTGGTTGCTCCATCGTTGGCTGCCACGATATGTTCCCCGCACCGTCCTCCCCACATCGAATCTTGTTCCGCGTGTTCCCCACACTGTGAATCCTTTGCATGTTCCCCACTGCGAATCTTGTTTCGCACACCCCCTTTGCACTGGTCCGACTTATTCCATCGACGCATACTGACGAATTGCCCCCAGCCAATGCATGCGCCGTAAGCAAATATGCGACTACCCCGCCGAGTCACGCCGCGGGATCCGCAAGGCGCCCAAGGAGGCCGCCACCCCGGTCGAGGACCAGCCGACGGTGCACACGTTTGTCCACGACGACGGAAGCAGCTTGGGTGAATCGAGCAAGGGCAAGGCCACCCGGCGCAAGCGCACGCACGAGTCTGTTGATTAGGCCGTCGTCGGGCCTTGCTGAGTAGATTTTACGTTGGGATCGGTTGTTTCTTGGTTTGGGCGCAAGACCGGATGGGCCCGCGCTCACGGACCTGGTCTTTTTGCCCCGTGTACACGATTCGTCTATGCTTTCCTCTTTTTTCTTGGTATATGCTCTCCTGTCGTCGGTTCCTCGTCGCGTCTCGCTTTTTTTTGTCAGCCAGGGCTGGTACGGTTTCGCGCCCATGTCACCTGCGTCTCGTGCCTGTACTGGCTGATGTATCTAGTTCATGCTCTCTCCCTGATTCCCCGCATCTGCCCACCCGGACTCGAGTCGTACATTGCATTTCGCTCTGACGCTGTTACTGTATGTCGATTAGTTTTGTTGAAGCAATTCTATACACGTGCTTTGACTGTTATATGGGGGATCATGGTGTGCGGCCAGACAGGCGTTCAATGACGCCAGGGGGGGATATTTGAAATCGGTATTGGGCGAGCGAGTAGGGCCAAATGGATGGCCCGTTGTTCCGAACACAACTCTCCACTCCCACCGACGCAGACAAAACTATACCGGCAGAGTCCGCCGTCCAGAACACCGGTCTCGCAAACGAATCCCAAAGAAAGTTTACGGGCGATGGCGAGCACCATCGCGATTCCACAAAACGGGCAAGCTGCCTACTGTGTATAGCGCGAGATCTCGTCGTGCGCTGGCGTCGCACTTGGTGTTGGACGATGTTCCTGGTCGTTCCACCATTTACGTCCGGATCACTCGGCACGTCGCACCGAGTTTCGGGTTTTTAAGTATGATGTCGGCACGTGACCATGCATGTGGCGCGCCCATCCCATCACCAGCCTCATCTCGTTCAGCTGCGACTTCCGGCGCCCGAACATTTTGTGCAGTTGTCTTATCTCGTGTCGTTTGCGGGTGCGAGCCCAGAACACACGGGCGTAGATGAAAAGAATCACGAGCAGCGCATACACTAAGCGCGGCCCCTATCTCTCGCCGCGACGATCGAGGTTGCGCATACATCGACCCTCTCTCCAATTACCCTCTCGACGCCAACGCCAAACAGATCAAGAACTTGGCTCACTTCAGGATCACAAACGCCAATCGGACGTATGCAAGGGTTATCAATCTGCGAGCCTTTTTTGGTACTCGCGAGGAAGCAAGTGGTGGGGCGGGGAGATGGTTTGGCTAGAAGTTGCGAGGGGTGTACGTATTACTCTAAGCGATGATCGTCAGAGTCGACGTTTTCTGGGTCGTCGGGTCGATGGTGGTGGGTACCCCATTTGGTCCAGCGCCCGCGGGACAAACGTGTGAGACAAAGAGTTGTCTGCGTGGGACCACAAGGTTAAAACACACACGTTTTCCATGAGCCACTGACGTCAAATAACAGGGATAGGATTCAAATGAATGTACTGCACGGTTCTAGTTGATTTACCCAGATGCCGTAAACACCTCGTGGGCCGCTGGATTAGGCAGCCAACTTGTCTGTTTGTACAGGACAAAAAAGACCAAGGCTGCGATGGCTTCGCGATGTGTATTGCCCTTGTCCACTCGCACGCTTAATCCGGCCATAAAAGTCAAACTCTGTGCCTTGCGCCCGTGGCGTGATGCGCACGCAGATTGGCGGTCGGCCGAGCGCAAGAACCTTTCAGGATATACATTGCACAAACTAGTTGTACTAGAACATGCACAGATCGGGAGAACGATATAATGAGAAAAGACATATATATACTAGACGATGATATGGCAAGATATAGCAATGTACCGAGGCAAGGGAACTGTACAACTTTGGAGTCACTGTCAACGCCAAGGGAGGACTACGATCAACTAGGACAGAAAAGAGAAACAAGGAAAAAAAAGTTCGAGCTCAGCAGCCTCTAACCGTTTAATGAATCTTGGTCTTCAATGGGGTGTGTCGCCGGCTCGAGCGACGTGCTGTTGTGCCCGTAATCGGCATCTTCACGTGCCCTACATCCTCGACGGCCCGGCGCGCACGCACTCGGCTCGACACGCGCGTCGGCGCCGCCCCCGTGCGCTTTTGCCGCACAGTCCCCGTCGGCCCGCGCGGCAGGTCGTGCATGCCCTCGTCTTCCTCGACGTCTGACAGCTCAGAGCCCGAGTCGCCTTCGAGCCCGGTGCGGTGCCCGCCCGAAGCCGTGGTCGTCGTGGGGGTGCTTGCGATGGGAGACGAGGGCGCCACCGGGAGAGGCTCGCGCATTGGCCCGGGGTGCGCGGGGATCGTCCGCTCGCGCGGCTGTTGAGGTCGGAGGGCAGGACCCGCGCCGCGTGGGCGGAACTGATACGGCGGCGCCACGGGGGAATTGAACAGCTGCCGAGCGACCTGGGGGGATTGGTTAAACTGGAGGTGGGGCGGCAGGCCGTTGATAGACCGAGGGTAAAGTCCGTTCAGAGCAGGGGGTCCTTGGTTGGCGGGTGTATGCGGCGAGGCAAACGCAAGCGGCGTCCCGTGGGCTTGGAGGTGCGGGTGCATCGTGCTCTCCCCGACCACCCCGCGCGATACTTGGTCCCACGACGAGTCGGTGTGCATCGAGTCGTCTGGGACGGGCGCTGGGGCTTGGTATTTGCGCACCGGGGCGCCGGGCGCCTCCACCATTCCCAGATTCTGCGGCGTCTCGTACGCCTGCAACGCATTGCGGAGGGGGTGCAGTCCGTTGACCATTGGCGAATGGGGGAATTTTCCAGGGATCGGGAGCGACGCGTCCGAGTCTTCACTAAACTTGCTGATCAAGCGGAGGTTGCTCGCGTCGCTCGTGTGCGTCGTCGCCGTCACACCCGACACAACCGACACCGCGCCCGAAACCATCGACGCCGAGCCCAAAAGAGACACCGCCTCGGCGGGGCTGTCGGCATCGAGGATCATGCTGTCGTTGAACCGCTCGAGTTCGCGCAGTTCCTGAGTCGACGGGGGATCGGACGAGACAAAGCTCGTGGACGAGCTCGTCCCGACGACCGAACCTGCAGCCTCGGTAGGAGCATCGGTGCAATGCCTGGGAGGGGGCCGAACCACCTTGGAAGCGCGCGCGAGGTCGGCAAGCCAAGGGTGGTTAAGCGCCTGTTCGATGCTCATGCGCTGAGTCGGATCGGAGACCAGCATCTTCTTCATCCAGTCGATGCACTCGTCCGAGAGCCCAAAGCCCGATACTTGCGACCACTCGACCTGCCGGCGCTGGAAGCGCGTGACCATGTCGTCATCGTCCTCGGTAAATGGCACCGTATTCGTCAACATCGACCAGATAATAACGCCTAGCGACCAGCTGTCTACCAATTCATTATATCCTGCGTCCTGTGCGCGGAGCACGACTTCGGGTGCGAGATAGGTCGGTGTGCCGCAAAATGTCTTGAGAAAAGTCCCGCTGTCCACGGCCTTGGCCAATCCAAAATCGGCAATCTTGGCATGTCGCGGCACGGTATCCGTCAACAAAACGTTCTTGATTGAAGTGTTAGCCAGTTGTACATAATAGCCAATCGATACTTACCTCTGGTTTCAAGTCGCGGTGAACGACACCCTTGAAGTGGGAATACTCCATGGCCAAACACATCTCGGTCGCGAGTTGACGGGTTTCATTTTCGCCTAACACAAACGATAAATGTCAGCCACACAGACATAGGGGGTTAGCAAAACACGGAAGACGTAAGAATATAATGAGCCAGGGCGGCGAGGTCACCAAGTGCTCCCTAACATCGAGGGGACTTGCAAACGTAGGATAGCGTGCGGCAAGGATCACCGAGTACGTCAAACGCGGACATCTGTCCGACGTCGAACGCGCCCCATTTCTCATGAATGACCCGGATCATCCCACCAATGATCATGGGGTAACTCCAACCATGCCGTCCAACCACAAGTCGTATCGACTGAACCCAGATTCAAAAATGCTAGTGCAAGCACTAAAAGACCAAGGGAAAGGTGACACTTACACAGCCCACCCTCTGTAATCACAGCCTCAAGCAAGTCTCCTCCGCTGATGAGCTCGAGCATGAGCCAGATCGTGGATTCGTCTTCGAAATGGGCAACCAGCTTGCAGATGTGCGGCTGCGGGCAGGGAACGCGTCAGTGATGGTCAACGAGTGTGGGGTCAGGAGAACAAAACTAAATGAAACAATAGAGAAGATGTCACACTAGAACGGGGGTCTCAGCCGCCTAGCGAGCGCCTGGAACCCAGACCCTCCCCATTTCACAAAACGAAACATAATCCAAGCCAACTGAATTAGCGTCGAGTCCCGGCGCAAGGGGTTACGCCCACATGGAGAATGCCGGCGAAGTCCCCGGTTAAAGTTGGGAACTGAATGGACAGCGCGAGGTCCAAGAAAATCCGAACGAAAGCAAAACGAGGATGGGAGCAGGGGATATGCCAAACTGGTGATAGGAGTGGCGAGAGGCCAACGAGAAGGAAGGAAGAAGTGATAATGATAGGATCAAACGAAGCCGTGAATGACCGAGTGTACAAAATGAATGGACTAGCGAAGAACGACCCAGACGGCCCAACGAAATCGAGCAAGGTCCCGGCCATAGGTTGCTCGCGTCCGGGAGGGTTCATCCGATACAAAATATGACGACGTTGCCTAACCCCGGTCTGCTGAACCATCATCCATGTGCAGAAAAGCGCTGGTTCACCCTTGATTATCCAACATAGTGTTGAACAGGTCCCAGAACGCGATGACCTAGGAACCGCCAACCTCTTGGGACGTAAGCAGACCCAGGGCCAGCACTTCCTCCTCTCCTCCCAACCGCCCGCCAGAACACTTTCCCAACACGATCGCCAGAACACTGTCTCAACACCTCGCACCTCCAGACCCCAATCCCACAAGCGAAACACCCCCAATCCCACAAACGAACACCAGACCAAAACCAGGAAACAAGGCGACAAAATGGGGGACCCAAACTCACATGATCGAAATCCTTCATAATCGTCACCTCTCGCTGGAACATCTGCCGGCTCCTTGGATTGTGCACGAGCCGGCTCTTGGTGATGACCTTGCAAGCGAACCATTGGCCGGACGCGCGATGGAGCGCACGCCGGACAGTGGCGAAAGCACCGCGGCCAAGGCTGATGGGTAGCGAATGGAACAGGTACGTGGGCAAGGCGGTCATGTCGAGTGCGGTTGATTTGTCGCAGTATCCCGAAAGATCCAACCCGAGCGTCCAGACGCGAAGAATGAAATATCACCGAATGGTCAGTGCGGTCGCTCAAGCTGACGATAACGACTCACGCAGGCCCCAATTCATACTCTTGAAAAATACCATTGCCCACCGCAACACCCTCTGCCGGACGACGGAAGATATACCCTGTCCAACCACCAGCCATCTCAGTCAAGCCCGGCAGGGCACAAACGGGCATGACGCACGATAATCCAGATCATCGATATCCTGGCCTGGCAGGCCAAACGACAACTCGTCGCCTGGGGTAAGGAGGGATTTTTTGCCCTTGCCGATGCGTTTCCCGTTGATCTGCAGGGTCGTATCGGATTTGCGTGTATTGCGATGGCGAGACCGAGGGGGGAAGAAAGGTTAGTTGTGGTCTCAGCTGGGGCGTTTCAAGATGTGGCTTGTGCGATGTTAAGCGGATAGGTGGATAGAATGAATCAAAAAGGCTTTCGCTCGTAGATCATGTATTTTGATCCAATAAACAACAAGCGGTCCAAGCGAGAGATGAAACCAGTTCCCGAAACAAAGACTCACAAAAGTTCCGTTGGAGCTATTGTCCAGCACGACGACGGCGTTTTCTTTGCTGGGCTTGTCGTTGGCGCGCCCAGACCATGTTAGCATGCAGTGTTGGCTGCCTGGAGGGATGAAAGTCGTTAGCTGGTGATCTATGGGCGCGCCACTGCGACCAGGACAAAAAGCAAATCGAGCTCGAATCGAGCTTTGCGCGAGTGTTAAAATGGCTCCTGCACGCGCGCACTGCCCCCCATGCCAACAACATCCTGGCGCCGCTCACCAACACACCCCGTCGCGGTCCAACAAGCAATCATCCAAAGCCCCGATCCCAAAAAGAGCAAGTCGACAACTTACTGATCTTTTGCCCAGGAAGGGCAAAGTCGTTTGCACTCCCGCGTCCGATCTTGAACGAGTGTTCCTGTATCACGCCGGGCTTTGGCCAGTGCGGCTCGGCGCCAGCAGGAGGCGAGCGTTTTGTGAGTTGGATGACACCGCTTGGCTGGCCGCTCGAACATGGCACGAGCAGGCCCCAGCAGTCGGGGTGGATCACGAGCTCCTCGGGAGGTTCGGCGGGGAGCGTCTGGGGCTGCGTCTGGGGCTGGGTGCTGTTGGTGCCGACATCGGGGTATGGGTCGGGCGATGGCGAGCGCATCGGCAGCGGTGAGCGGGGCATATCGTAGTCGGGAGTGGGGTGTCCTGAGCTCGACTCTGGGGCTTGTAACTCGACGCGGTCAAAGAGCGGCCACAACACGAGCCAGAGACCCTGCCGGACCCTGCTGACAAAGACGGCAAACGAAAATATAATTGTGTCTAATGTAGCTAACTGCTGAGGTCCATGTCCTTGTCCTCGTCCCCTGCGAACCGCTCCCTCAGCACCGTCAGCAGGCTCGCCTTCATCGCCTTTTCTGTCGCGCCCTCGCCGCCCTCTTCGCTGTCCCCTGCAACGGCCTCGTCGAGTGCGAGTTTCGTCTGGCCCAGCCGGAGGATGTCTTCCTGTGGCGGGGTCAGCATTTGTACATTGTTTGTGAAACAAGGGCCGTTTGTGTGATGAGTAGGGGAGTGTTTGTGATGCAAGGGGCGCGAAACGAAATTAAGTGCGGATGTTTGGAGAGACTAACCTCGATCGTCTCTTTCGTGATGAGTTTGACCACGTCCACGTCCCTCTTTTGACCAATCCGGTACGACCTGTCCGCCGCCTCTGCACACCGCCCACCCCAAATCAGCCTTCTGCCTTCACGCTCCAAGGCACGCGGGAACTCACGTCGGTCATTATGCGGGTTAAAATCCTGGTCAAACATGATCACGACAGACGCCGCTGTCAGGTTGATCCCCATCCCGCCTACGCGCGCCACACAACCTTAGCAGGCCAAACACGAGAAACGAACAAAAACGCACCAGCTCGGGTGGAGAGCAAGAACACAGGTATGCTCTCGTCCTCTGTAAACTTGTCCACCAAACTCTGCCGCGTATCCACCGGCGTCGAGCCCGTGAGAACCAGATATTTGACCCCTACATGATCTAGCACGACCTTTAAAATATCCAAGATCTGCGTAAACTGCTCCTCCCGCGTCAGTCTCTCCCACCAAGAAGTAAATCCGATACGCACTTGAGAAAATACCAGCACCCGCCTCCCCTCCGTCCTGTACCCGTCCAACAACCTCAACAACTCGCCGACCTTGCCCGCATCCAAAAAACACTCGTCCTGCAACGCATACTTCCTCACACTCTTATACCTCTTCGCAAACACCTGCAGCTCGGCATCCGTCATCACCTCCATATCCTCCACGACGAGCGCCTCGACACTCTCCTCAAACTCAGGCTCCTTTAAGCACCCCTTTGCCATCGCCCGGACTCTGGCATCATCAAACCGCCGCCTGAACAACATCGGATGCGACGCCGCTTTGCGCAGGTCCATGAGAACATGTGCAGACGAGGCTTCAGCGGCTTTGGTCTTGGCTTTCATATTCGCCTGCTTTGTCGCCGATTTCTTTTCGATCGTGTCTGCTGCGCGGGCGCGTTTTTTGCCCTTGGAGGTCGACGGATCGGCTGGGTCGGGGGAGGGAGAGGCGGCGGCAGAGGTTTGGGCCGCGAGTTCGGCTGCTTCACGCTCGAGAGCTTTTTTGGACCGGCGCATGGTTTCGTTGTAGATCGAGCGTTGAAGTACAGTCATGGTGCACCATACGATGCGCTCGGTCTTACTCGGGAGGTCTTTGAGCACCTGTCGATATCATTAATTCACGGTGCAGCGCTAAGCGTCGTGTGGCGCACCTGGTCCTTTCTCCTCCTCAACACAAACGGTGTCATCATCGTCTTGGCTCGGCTCACGCGTTCCCGCGACAGCAAACTCGCATGGCTATCCGCACGGACCTTGAATATCGTCCGGAGCGAATCGGTCGTCTCGGCTGTAAACTTGCCGGGGAGGATAAACGAGATAAGGGACTGCCACAAAATGAGTCATTGTCGCGTGACCATAGGAATGAGTACACTTACAACCAATTCTTGCAAGTTGTTCTGCAACGGCGTGCCCGTCAACAACAGCCTCCACCGTGCCTGGATCTTCATAAGCTGCTGGTACCTTTGGCTCTGGAAGTTCTTTAGGACGTGGCCTTCGTCGAATACACATGTCTACGCCCCGAACCCCATTAGCTATCAAACTCCCAACGATAGCCAAGTGAAACCGACCTCCCACTTGACACTCTTGCTTAAAAACTTCCTATCGGGCTCTGCTCCCTGCGCAAGCTGGTACGTCGTAATCAGGACGTCCCATCCTGGGTCGACTTCATCCTTGCTACAGCCACCACACAATAGTCAGCTCCCTGACATCCCAGACAAAAAACAGGGACCCGAGCTGGGACTAGAACTTACTCGAAGCCCATCCGCTCTGCCCTCCTCATAGCGCGCTTATACTCTTCCCTAAACCCCGCTCGGTCCTTTTGCGAACCATAGTACGTTGCGACCCGAATCGAAGGGGCAAACTTGGCAAACTCGCGTGCCCAGTTCTCGAGCGTCGATGACGGCTGCCCACTACATCAGGCAAACCTAACGAACGAAATAAAGGGGACATACAACGATAACAAGGTGTACCCCATTGACTTTCTTCTGCACTGGCTCATCGTCGTCCTCGTCGTCAGCGCTGGACCTCGCTCCGCCATGCAAAAAGGCCAAAAATGCTACGACTTGACACGTCTTTCCCAGACCCATCTCGTCTGCCAATATGCAGCTCAAACGCTTTTTGTACAACAAGTTGAGCCAGCTGATTCCAAATAGCTGGTAATCTTTGAGTACGACGCTAGGGGCGAGAAGGCGGGGTTGAGTTGGGATGAGATAGGAGAGGGCCTTTTGTCGTTCGGGAGACGAGGACGAAGCAGAGGCAGCAGCTTGAGGAGAAGCAAGGGTGGGGACGGTGACGAGATGTAGTCCACCCTCTTCGTCCCCATTTATTCCGTTGGTATCAACACCCCACTCGCCAACGATCGCAGCCAACTCCCTTCCAATCGCCTCAAATTCGCCCAGAACGGAATCCACATCCGAGTACCCGCGCTGCATGTTCAGGTATTCGTCGTAGAAGCGTTGGGTGACACCTTTGGTGCGCTTGAGTGCGCGTCTAAGCGAAGGGATGTCGGCAAAGGGTCGGAGGGAAGTTATGATTTTGGCTTGGGACTGTGTACAGGCTGCAAATGTGTAAATAAGCGAATAGGAAGAGGAAGGGAGGGACGTACCAGTAACCTCAACGAGCGCATCCTCACTCGCTTCGCTAAACCATCCCAACGCCTCCGCCTCGAGCCGCTGTGTCGCCTCATCCGCAACCCACTCGCCCGCGGCCTCCCCTTCGTCCCCGTCGCTTGCGTCAAACTCGGTCCCGCTCGATGCGCCATCTTCGTCTTGCTTGGGCGTTGACTTTTCGGGCGGTGGTTTAGACTTTTCAGGTAACGGTGTCGTGCCCACGTTGGGCGTAGATTTAGAGGAAACAGAAGGAGTGGAGGTCTTTCCATTCTTCCCATTAGTGGCGAGACCATTAATGTGCTTCCCGTTGACGAATTTTCCGCCCAAGGGAGGTGGAGGAGACGAGCGGATATGGATGATGCCCTCCCGCTCATCGTTGTCCGACTCGAGCGTGGTCCCCTTGCCCTTGCTATCCTTCACAAGACTCCTGGGACTCGGCAGCTCCTCCTCTTCCACCGGATCCGGCTTTCTCCTGCCCCTCACAACCCGCCGCCTCGCCGGTCCATCGCTCCCTTCATCCGAGTCCGAGGAAGTGGAAGTGGTGGCCACTGTCACGCGCGACACATCCTTTCTTAACTTGCCAACAACCGGCGAAAGAGGATCGTCTCCAGCTGGCGTCGGCGTCGGAGTCGACGACGCAGAGACACGGGACGAAGGCGGGACAGAGGCAGCAGAAGACGACGCATCGGACCGGGTTGAGCGGATACGTTCGAGATCGGGTCGTGGCTTCTTTCGAGGAGGACCATCATCCGGGTCGAGGTCGATCACGGACGCACCAGACGAGGAAGACTTGTCTCGGCCATTCGAGGAAGCGGAGGTGAATGTAAATTTGGATGTGGATGTGGAGGATGTTGAGGGCGTAAAGCTGGGGACCGACAGAGTATCGTCACGTAGACCGCGCGAGGTAGACCATGCGCCGGTCGGCAGCTTGGTCGTGGTAGTGGGTGGATTGGAGCTGGGGGTGGGCTGGTTGTGAGGCGCGGATGGGGAGGAATCGGGGACGAGCACGCGAGGAACACGCGGCGTTGCGGGCTCAGCGCTGAAAAAGCGCGACTGTACGGGTTCAGACTGCACTGCCTGGACATCCTTTTTCCGCTTAAACTTGAGCTGCGCGAGCGCCGCGGCCTAGCACCCACCTGAGGTTAGCGTTGTCACTTCCAAGGCCTAGTAAGAAACTCACTCGGCTGCCCGCCTTGCCCACTTCTGCCCCCGTTGTCGACATCGGCGTTGTGCACTGTGTGGTATGCTGGGCGTGGTGTACTGTATGAAAACGATAGCGACCTCGGTGCGGCCCGCGGCGACGTCGGAGACGGCAGAGTGTGAACCGCTCGCCCTCTAGGCGCTTCCCGACGCTCCACGGTCCGGCGCCAATTGGACAGTTTCTGTGCAACGACAATGGTCCGACTTATCACGCACAACGTCCTCGCTTGTCATGCCAAGGGCTGTACATCCAACAACTTCCCGCTCATGTTCAAGGATGCGCAGATTGCGGTCCGGGAAACCGAGTACAATCCTGCGTTTTTGACCAAGTTTATGCCAAAACTTGACTGGGGTGCACTTGTCTCCACCGCACGCGAGGTGAGCACTGGCCATTTGGCCATTTTAATCGTATATTAAATCAACCCTTTACTGCAGCTAGGAGACGACAGCTTACCTGAGGTGCAACCCGCCACCGGAACGGAAGACGACGAGTTCTTACGAAAACTCCACCATGTCCTGCTCGAGGTGCGCCCAAACTGTACCGAATGATTTTTGATCTAATAGCCGAACTAGATACATGTTGAGGAAGGCGCCATGATATGTCCCAATTGCCAACATTCGTACATGATCATGCAAGGTATACCGAACATGGCAAGTACTCCACTAACCACGACACAACAAATACTTACACTAGCGTTACAGCTTCTTGCTGAGCACGAGATATCAAAATAGAGTAAACGGGGGCCTTCAATGACTCTCACTGTCCTAATTTATTATTTTCTTCGGTTATTTCTGCTCTCAAGCTCGTGTATGCTATACACCCAAAGCCTCTGCTTGAAAATGCATTTAAAGGTACGCTCTCCACCCTCGAAGGCAGCCGTCTTCTCGATCGAAACCCGTCAGCGACAATTCCTGACTTTGAACCACTCACTCGTGTCTTGACCTTGCAAAGTCTTGACGAACTGTTAATCACGTGAAGCGTCTCTTGACTTGCCCAAAACGATGGATGTGGGTAAGCAAGCAACTCCGAGGCGTAAGCAAACGTATCCTCCATCTGCTCACGTCCGAAAAACAGCTTCTCGATAACTAAACAGCATCCTCGAACTTGATGAAAAAGGTAGTCTTCGGACATGCAAACTTACGCTCCGTTTCGCATGCTTATTGCGGCTTTAGATATGGTTTTCCGCGTGACCTGAAAGTTATTGGAAAATGTGGTGACTCACGGCGCGAGTAGA
>WSTK01000220.1:0-46531 GCA_019616945.1 Ceratobasidium sp. 414
CTGACCTTCCACAAATTGTAGCCGCAATCAAAAAATCTGTTTCATCCTGATTTTTAGGATGGATTCCTCCCACAGTGATATCCTGGGAAGCAATTCCGATCGAACGATCCGCACTTGGTGCATTCGTCCATACAACAATACAGTAGGTGATATACACGAGGTCTAGGCTCTCCACATTGCCCACTGAGTGCAATAAACGAAATTAGCAGACCGAGCTGGCTTGGGGAGACGACCGCCATGCATACAGCGAGGCACAGCGGGTGATACGCGTGGCTGGTGGAATATAGGCCTATTCCTCCATATTCCTCCCTGCTGAAACGCACCCCAGATATACTGTGGGTCTGCTCGTTGGGGGTTCTGGAATCAGCACGCAAATACACCGCAATAGCCACTATACCTTTCGAAACTTTGAACCTCTTGGGAATGGGAAAGGTTGTTGCAATTAACCATTTTCACAAGCCGCAGTGGTCACGTCTTCGCGGTGACTTGTGCTCTCGTTTACGTGTCCAGAGTCTCCACTACACTGGATACTCCAATATCGCACGATTATTATTACAGAATTATGTGTTATAATAAGCCTTTGACGTCATGAATAGAGAGTTTCACGTGCCAGCAAAAAGCTGGAAATGTATGCACCCCGTTGCACGGCAGCCGGGCAATACATCAACAGTGCCCACACAGGTAACAGGTGGAGCTATTAAGGTCGCTGTCGAGTTGCTTCCCTCGCTGCGGAAAAACCAGTACTTTGAGCCTCAGCTTTGATGACACGCCTCGCGATCGACCCACCTTCAGACAAAAACGCAATAAGCGTGTGAATACCGCTCCCTTCACCTTCTTCTACACAGCTCGATATAATGGGGCGTCATCGCTCCAACCCAGTGCCGGAATCGTGCCCCATATTGGAGACCGACTGGCTGCCCCTATCCGCTGTCGAATTACCCAGCCGTATAATCTATGTCGGGCGGCTGGCGACTACGGCTACTCTCCAACCCGCTCATATACGCACAGGATCTTGTGTAACAGGGGGCTGAGCTGGCATGACTGTATGCATACGCCGAGGCGGTCACATTCAAGAAGTTGATCGGTTATAAACAAGGGTTAACTCACGGAATAAAGGCGTCAGAAACGCCATGATAGCTCCAGTACTTTTCCGCCGAAGCCTGAAGAACAAAGGCAGACCAGGGTTGGGAGAGGCTGCGCGATCCGAGTTCGTCATGGTAGTGTGCTCAATCTCAACCCCTGCATCTACACACAAGGAGCGGTCCTTCCGCGGCCACAAAATCACAGTAGCCGGGTACGTAAGCTTTACCGAACTTACTGCTGCAAACCTGGGGCAGGAAATAGAGCCCAGGGCAAGAAATAGCCCGCTGCATTCGAAGCATGAACAATGGTAGCTTGACTAAATTTGGCCAGGCGAGTTGAAACGGTGTTTCGCCAAGCATAACCTCCGAGTTGGCCTGGCTACTGGGGAGGCATGTAGGAGATACAAGTTCTTCACTCGGAGACGTTGGTATATAGCTTCCGATGAGTAACCCGCGCCATGGTGATACAATATCAAACGTTGGAAAACGACGAAGGGTTGGGTGATCCGCATACAACGGTCGAATGTTGGGCTTACAGAGTTGCGGCTAGCTAGGGATGCCCTCAACACACGGCTTCTTGGCCACTCATGTTGGTAGTGACGTTGTTCCTCTCTTCATTTCGTTCATCACATTGGGCCGTGCTTCTTTCGCCCTAGAGAAGGGGAACTAGAAACTAGCTGTTCTGGTATAGTCGCACTGGTGTTGAGGGTGCCAATACGTATGGTGTAGGCGGGCCCATTGTGATTCAAACCTAAACCTCATGTGGAACAGGTCTTTCACCCAACCCACCCAAAACCATGACCAGCACCGGCCACCAAGGCAATGATCCGGCGAGCAAATGCACGCCACGATATGCGACAAAATCTCAAGAGCTCCAGCGAGGGCGCTACTGAAACCGTCTGGGAAACTGTTTCCCCACTACGTGTTTACTTCAGGTTATAAGTTAAGGTTTGCGACGACACACCTTGCCCCCTCCCCCAGCTTACCCTAAAATTGCTCCAGCGGCGGTTTAAGAAAACGCAGTACTTGTATTGAACTAGGAAGGAAAGGGTGAGCACATACCGTAGCACAGCGAGAGGAAGCTGATATGTCTCTCAGAGTCGTGGACGGCGAGCAGTGTACCCAAAAGTGCAGCCCGGCAGACAGAAGAGCCCTTGGATTGCCTGTTGACCATGCGTATGGATTTACGGTGAACTAACACCGTGGTCTGTCAGCTTGTCCCAACCAGGGCAGCCCCAAGCATTTGTTCCTGCAACCCTGCTCCCGAACAAGAATATGTCCATGTCCTAGGAATATGCCTTGTTGACCGCTGTGCCACCAGGAGTAACGGTTTGTGGATTAAACCAAGTCTAGAAATACCTTGCGTTCGTTGCCCCCCGCGTCACTTGGATGCCCCAGTCGACCTAATACAGCACGCCAACCTAACAAATCCAGCTCCCATCAGCAGGACGCCAAGCCTCGGATTGAAAAGCAAACCAAAGATCCATTACCTTTGCCAAACCAACAAAATCCGACCGAGTTGGGACGTAGGGTTGCCCCAAGTAAGGTTTGAGGCTGCTGGATACCTCAAGATTTACCCGCCTCGAGTGCATGCCTTATGACCGAAGCTGGGGAAAAGTTCCCGCAAATTTTCAAATAGTGCAAGGAGGCTGTCAAGAATTGCCCGATCCATGGTAGCTCGAGCAGAGCAAAATATAACTGTTGCGCCGCACAAGGAGACGCCGAGACAGTGGTCCAGCCTTGTGTTTGCTTGTGGCAGGCTGGTATGATAAAATGAAAGGATTTTCTGAAACATAAACCACCGACACCGTTTATCCCAAGATGGCCACGACGTCACGTGAGACTTGGCCCGAAACCGGCACACAAGGCACAATCCAGAAACAAAGTGTCTATCGGCTGTCATTCCAAGCAAAACGGGACACACCCCCTGTAAACAGGGACAAATCGGCTCCCAGCCAATCCCAGCCACATCGGTTGGCGGAACACACTATATCCAGTCAGTGAGATCAGATCCCGACAGACCCGGAACCAGTCATATTAATCACCCTAGAAGCACCTCGAGCCTAATCCATCAAGCGGACAGGGCACAAGCATCGTCCGGTCCTGCAGGCTGACACACGGCGCACCGCAAACTGCGGACCCCCAGCGTTTTTATACATAGCATTTCTCCCCCTTGCGCGCCCCGCAACTCGGCCCCCGTCCTGTGCTTTCTGTGCAGAACTCGACGACTGCGTAGATGTTCGGTAGATTTTTCTTTTTCCCCCTGCATCGATGGAGTGTGCACTGGTCGAAATGAAATTGTGAGCCGTATTCGTGTGCCCCGATTTACACATGCGCACCCGGCAGAGAGGAACGCAGGCTGAAATCAAACGCGAGCGACAAGGTGCTGCGCTAGGCGAGCTCGGTTGAACCAAAAGGCGAACCAGATTCGCCGACGTCCAAGTGATCGATCTCTCACTCTCCTGCGCCAGCCGACATGATCGCACATCCGTCTGTGAGAAATCGGATTTTGTCCGATACGGTGGGTTGACGGCCAGCGCTTCAGCATGAGAATTGGCCTGCATTTCACCGGCCGGAACACCCAGAGAAGCACGGTGATAGAGCGGATCATTCGCGCGCAATTGGCTCAGATCGGATTTGTGGCACAGATAAATCATTCGAGATAAGATAAGATAATAGATGTACACGACAGAGGGTCAACGCGGACGCGGGCAACAAGAAATGAGACGGAGGTGCATAACGATAAAATATAAGACGGGAATAACATAGCGGAAACGTGGTGCCAAGCCAGTTGGCTCCGAGCAGATCGGTTTGCGCAAGGCAGATCGCACTGGTTACCATCAATCCATGACTGGAACCCCCATCCGCAGCATGCTCGGCCTCACGGCGCATAGTGCGGCACAAGCGGCAGCCGAAACAACGCACTCTGACCCATCCCTGGATCTTCGCCTTGCCCCCTCGGAGACTCTGGCCTCGCGTGTGCATAGGGATGCATCCTCGCAAGGGGCGAGCTCCTCCGGGCCCCACCCCCGCCCGCCATCCGCATCCTCGGGCTCTCGCTCATGCTGCTCTCCGCTCCACTCGCGCTCGCCCCGCCTTCGTCGTCGTCTTCCGAGCCCGACACGGATACACCACGCCAGGCCTCTGTGGGTTGTAGGCCGGCCGAAGGGGCGGATTGATGGGCGTGTACGCGAGAGTGCCGGCGCATGTTAGACATGACGCTAAACCTGCGACCACATGATGGGAAGGAGCATTTGTATGCTAGAACAATATGAGCACATGGCCGACGTGAATAAATATATACACTCACGTTTCTCCCCTGTATGCGTATTCACGTGAATCTGCACAACCGTCGGCATATACCCTGCAAGCACAGGGACGAGACGTACCTTGAGACTACTCGGCCGATTGAACCGCTTGCCGCAGTACTGGCACTCGTACTTGGCGGCCAAAAATTCCTTGGTAAACTCGTATCCCTCGCCGTGTGGATGCGCATGATGGACGCGCATCAGGACGTGCTCCCCGCCAAAACCGGCCTCGCCAGGTGCCTTGGACGAGGGATGGACAAGCTGTGCGAGCGGGCTCCGACTGCGACTGCGGACCGAGACCGACGAGCCGGAACTGACGCGACGCTGGTGCTGAGCCGAAGCCTCGCGCGGGGCGGATGACGCAGCGGGCGGTGGTGGGGCTCGGGCAGCGATCGCCATCGTCGTGGGCCGTCGACCGAGGTCTGCGGCGTGTGGGCGAGGCTGTGGGCGGTGGTCTTGCCGCTCGGTGTCGGGATAGTCGCAACCCTCGCTGGTATCTGAAAAACTTCGAGCCCGGGCGTGGTCGGCGTGGCGTGCGTAACGTGTCGCGGTGGCGGGGCTTGCGAGTGTCGGGGGAGTGCGGAGCGAGGACGTGGACGCGGTGCTCGGCGTCTGGGGCTTTGGGGCGCGACTGTCGGGGGTACTAGCGACCCAGTGTGGTGACGGCGCGGCATGCTAGAGACGAGGCGTCAGAACAGAATGCCAGTGGTACGTGCAGCCGCCACGCACCTTGGGCGGGGTCGAGGCGGGGTGCGGGAGGGATCTGTGCAGGTCCGAGAGCGAGAACTGGACGAGGGCGGCGCGGGGGGGCTGCAGACGGGCGTGGGCGGGGTCGGGCGCGGGGAGGGTCGCGATCGCGGAGAGCTGGTCTGGAGACGGGTCAGAGGGCGGGCAGGACACGGACGGGCGACGCACCAGTCTGGCTGATGCCAAAGAGCGTCCGGATGCTGGGCAGCGGGGGCTGGCGGGGCGAGTCGGTGACCATGTCTGCACGTGGGGGTCGCAGCGAGGCGAGGGATGAAAAGGGGCGTGAGGCGGTGCGGCCGGGTCTGGAGCGTGAATTCGTGCGCAGCAGTCGGGATGGCGATCAGCTGGCGGAGAGGCTTACCTGTTGCTGTCCGGGCTGCCCCCGTATATAAAGCCCCCCCGGCGCTAACCAGCGCCCGATCACCACGGTGCATCATAACGCCATAAACGGCCCGGGGCGATCACTCGTCATCGGGTGGCGTGCCGTGCCTGATCTCCGGGTCGCCGTCGAGCGCGTGCTGCCCGTCGTGCTCGTCGTGCTCATCGTGCCCGCTGCAGGCAGCATCACGCACGCCCACCCCGGCGACGGGCTGGCACGAGGCCGTCGCTTCTGGCCCAGCAGGCAACAGCCCCTATGCACGCTTCCCGATCCTGCGCCACACTTGCCAGCACACCACGGCCATTACTCCGAGTTAATTACTCTATTTGCGCGGCTGTGCTTCAGCCAAAAGCACCCTGCCTGATCGACACGCTTCTGCCTGTCTACCGACTCGGTTTCCCTCCGGTTTCATCCCTCTTTCAGGTGTAATTTAGACCCTGTCGCCGGCAATTGGCAACCACACCCGCTCAGTCACTGCACTAGAATACATCTTCATTATAACAAGGTTCAACCCAACAGCAACCAACACCACTAGAACTCGAAGGTCCAGACACTCCGGCTTTTCTTGCTAGCGTTTCGGCAGGGTCAGCGTTCAAGGCACTAGCGCCAGAACCGGCCGAAACACCCATTCAAATGCGTCAGCCCCGTCTCGGGCCACCTCCAACGCGATGTGGTGCCTAACGAGGCCGTGCGCTGGCCCGGTTCACAGGCGTGCGCTCCTCCAATCCCGACAATCCCGCCATTCACCTGCTCGTCTTGCGCGGGCATATACTCTGTCCGGCCGATCGTGAGACAACCACTGACTCACCCGGCAACGTACTTCCCAAGCGAAACCAAAGGAACGGCTCTCTGCGCCCTCGCCAGATTCAGCGAACCATACCGGATTGATTTTGACCCGGCGCCTGTCCGTCGAACATCAGCCATTTGTATACCTCATTTGTGCGGGTCTTGGCTGGCTTTTACGTTTTGTCATCGGCGCAGGCAAGTCCGTTCTTTGGTACTGCTCCCGGCCGGCTGACATATCTTTGTTCGCTGAGCGCGTAGGTGGCAATGTGGTACCCAAATTCAACCGCGGAGCCCCACGACACCGCAACTCGCTGTCAGATTGCTCCAAGCACCAATCCGGAATTCAATCACAAACGACCAAACAACTCTGACAATCACACAAAACAAGCTTCCATCGACCTTGATGCAGGATCGACAGCCGAGCCGTTCCATCATAATTAATGAAAAGCAAACGTCTATTTGTCTGTCCGCCTGAAACGTCCTTGTCGTGAGAACCAATAGGGTCAGACCGCACGAATCCAGCCTCCCCCTCTTTCCATGCCTATACGCGCATTTCAACACGATTTGTATGATGTGCAGATCGCCTGCCCGCCTGCACCCCTGATTCTGAGCCTAGAATCCCCCTCGGTCCCATGCACATGTCGAGCTCACCACCCCTTTGCGCGCATGCATGCACCGTGTTTTTCAGCCGTGATCGTCCTGCATATGAAATCCCCGAGCACGCAGCGTCGATCCAGTACACACGACACCCGCGTGTTCACGAGCTCCTTTAGCACCAAACGACACATCTAGGAACTCTTGACATGATTGCCCGAACCCACCTCGGCGTATCGTACGTTATGTTGTTCGGGTGATATTTTGGGGGGCTGCTCCGCCAGTTCATTAATACAACTGTCCATTGTTCCCGGTCAGATTAACCCCAAAGATTCCTCGCCATTCACATGGCAGGTCAGCCTCGGTGCGGTTTATCAGTTTAGCCTTTGAGGTAAACTTAGATCCATCCATTTGTACATGCGCAGAACCAGCCGTGCTAATTCCTATCTGGTCATGCAACCAATCAGATGTGCGAGGTTTCCAGCCAATCACCAGAAAAGCGAAAAGCACCCGCATACAGCTGCAGATCTTGCCTCTTTTCGTCATCAAGCACGATGGTCGATCATGGGCCCATAAGGGGATACTCCAAGCCGGGACGATCAAACAAGAGTTTATCTTATAATGACTACCGGTTTTTGCGTTTTACAAACTCCGCTCGTGTACGCTCTTACCGAACCTAGGCCCGTTTAGATCTATGCTAGTGGCGAGGTCGCCGTCTGCGTGTGCATAGTATAGAATTAGCTGCAACCCTACAGTCCAGTGCCTTTTGATTTCCGCCCTCCCTTTCCAGTCATTGTCGCCGACCCCGACACGCTCAGGTGTAGATGGATTTTCTGGCCGTGCAAACTGACAGTTGCGTGGGTATGGCCCAAACCTTGTGCAAGCCACTCGTCACCGAGACCTCCGGCTTGGGCGTCGGGGCGAGGGGTCGACTCTCCTGCATATCTCCTATCGTCATTCCTGAGAATGTGTGGGGTCATATACTCCGAGCAATCGGAAGCTCCACCAGCTGGCAGGAAGGCACCCTGATCGCCAGCGCATACAGGCCAGGCGATATTAAGCATGAAACCACCGCGCGGGTGCCGGGCGAACAACGACGTCGGCAACGTTTCCCAGGCTAACGCTGCATTCAGATATGAGGGAGTGATTGGCAGACTGTCAATCCGAGTCCTATATAGCTAGTCCCGAGAGTCGCTGAGCGCGAATGCAGCTCTATCAATCTCGGTGTCTTCGGCGATCGACATCCATCAGTTAAAACGGTTCCAGTGGGCGCCATGTTTTGTCAGATCTGGGGATGCTGTGGCAGCTCGACTCCCATGGGGGATGGGTGGTTCAGGGGTGTGAACAGCTCACCACGTAAAGCCACGGCTTTCAGCCCCGCTCCACCCAGAAAGGTCAAGGCAGGACGGCCAACGATATATGATTTCAACACACATTTCCATTCAGCTTGCCTATCGACAGACGACGATCTTGAGTAATATTACAGCATCATACACAGTAGCTTTGTTCAGACGGGGTGCTTGGCCGTCTACGCACGCAGCAGGATGACATCTTCCCCGATACTCGTGCGGTCCCCAATGTGATCGGCCTCTTCGTCGCTTCCGTCGTTTGGGACGTAGGCCCCGACCTTGGTGTTGGACGGCGTGTCGCGCTCCGTCGTACGCGCACGCACAAACACCGTCTTTGGCCCGCCTATAGAGCCCGACCGCGCATGGCCAGCCTCTGTCCCAGTCGCCTCGGAGACACTAGACGTGGGCTCGAGAACGAGCCTCAACGCAAGATGCTCGACCAAACGAACAGCACCATTGTTCTCCCAAGCGCGTCCAGGGCGAGGGACGAGTGCGGCGGAGATGATCCGAACGCCAAGCGCCCGCTCGTCGGGCACGGTCTCGACCGCACTGCTCTCATCGATCAACTCGCGCTTATACGGGCCAAGGAGGTTAGGCGCAAGGAACGCAGGGTCTGGACGCAGGTGAGTACGTTGAGTTGGCGGTCGAGGCACACTGCGGGCAGCAACGTGCAGCTCATATCGCGTCGCGGTCTTGGGCAGATGACGCGGATTAGGTATCAATATACCGATTAGCGAATGGCATATATTTACCTGATCATTGTCACCCTTGACGAGCAACACGAGCACAGGAACTGGCTCTCCGACCTCATGTGTAATGGCCCAGCCCACGATGCGCTTGCCGCTCAGCTCCGAGGCTTCGACAGGCTTTTCCTTGATCGACTTGGCGATAATGGCCGGCTTGCTCGCAGCGGAGACTGAGACTCGCCTTGCGGCGACAGGGTTGGTCGGCGGAGGTGCCGGGATGGTCGCAGCAGGGGTAACAACCTTGGACTCGCCAGGCTGGCGTGTGGCCGGGTTGGGGATAGGGGTCAGATTAGTCGAAGCCTAAATGAATCAATTCATTCACTAATTTCGACGCAGAAACGAGGGGCACCGACCATGTTGTTCACTTGTGTTGGGTGCTGGTAGAGCGAGGGCGTCGAGTCCTATATATGTGGGGCCCCTCGGTTGTGGGGTTCGAGGACGAACGTTTGCCGTCGGAAGCAGTTGATTTGTCATTCAGTCCTGTCCGTGTTCTTCCGAGAGAAGTGCCACCCAGGGCGTTCCCGCTCTTGTAAGCGCCGCTTGTAGCTAGGACAGGGGTGCCACACCCCTCGTGACGCCAACGACCGCGATCTTGTCCTGGTTTTTTCAAACCGCCCTAGCCTGGCCATCGCTTCCCACCGCTTAGCGGGTGTTTCTTTTCGTGCTTGTCCAGTTGTGCAACACCCCATTACATGATATCTATTTTATCTTACCATAACTTGACCGTGCGGCAGATTCAGAGGTGGACTTTATGGCACACGAAAAGGGGTGTTTCAGCCCCCTATCAAATCACAGTTGCGACTGCTTGTTTATTTGGCCCATTCATGGACAGCTTCAGCGCAACCTCTTTCGATCAATTATACAGGTGGCCCAATATAAATGTCCCAGTAAGTACTCCAAGGTGAATCCCCTCGGGACACGTACGGTTGCTACTGGTCCAATGGTCTTTCGGCCAAAAAATGGACCGAGAGCGATGTATGAGCTGAAATGATAGATTTTACAGTACACGACCTTACATCGAAAATTACTACAGCAAAACAACCCCGAAAGCGAAGTGGAAGGACAGCAACACAAATAAGTTACACGATTGGAGACAAGTTCAGTGTCCAGTTTGAATTTATTGGGGGGAGGGGGGTTCAGTGCTAGCAGCCTGACGTGTATAGGACTCATCTAGGCCGCGGCCTTTTGCGCCCTAGCGTTGACAGTTGCGGGAGTTCGAGGCTCTAATATACGATAACTTCGTTGTCCCAGGGGGTTCAAGGCGGTGTTTTGGAGGCGTTGGCTTCGTCGAGGGGTAGCGCTACTTTGAGTGGTAAGCGGACTAACCGAGGAATCACGAGACGGTGAAACCAGTCTGCTGTCTTCGTTGCCGACTTGTGCGATACTTGGCGCGGGCTTGTCTCGTTTTAGGTGAGTCTTATAGTGCCGGGTTAGGTTAGACTGGCTTCCGAAGCGTTTGCCACAGCCTTCAAACGTGCATGGGTATGCTAGAATAAATCATACGAGGTCAGTCGCGGAGGGGATATAAAGACCATTGAATTCGCTCACCGCTGCCTTCACCGGAGTGGGTGCGCATATGGTCCCTCAGCAAGTACGGTCGACGGAATGTCTTACCGCAGCCTTCAACTTCGCATGGAATCCTAGGTATGTCCGCCTCTGAAGTGGTGTCTGGTACCAGCGGGGGAACAGGAGCAGGATTGGTTGGATGAGAAATAACGTTGCTCGGCGCGAGCGAAGACGAACAGGAAGGATTATCGGGCAAGACGTTATGTGCGGGAGCATCGGACAGGGTGCCTTCGGGTAGGGAGGCGATGAACTGGCCCAACTCCTCCCACACTGCCTCAAGCTGTATGTTAGCGCTGGGCTCGGTGGCATGGTCACCGCGTGCATCCAAGTTAGAAGCGAACGATCCATTGCTTGGTGGAGGGAGCATAACAGAATTGAGTGGTAGGCCAACGGCATTGTCGATCATTGGGTCGATCTGGTATGAGGGGCCAATAGTATTGTAGTAGAGAGCCGAACCCATCCCAAGCATATCTTGAGCCCCGAACGTCGATGAAGGATCAATATTGGGGAACAAGGGCTGGACTGGTAGCATAGGAGCATCTTCGATTGGGTTTGTCAGGGTGGGCAACGGTGGGGCAACTATGGGGGCAAAAACATTAGGTTCGCTCAAAAGGTGCAACAGGAAAGGTGACTGACGATAACTCGAATCCCATCCAGTAGACACATAAGGGGTGTAACTTGAGGGCAGCGTGGGGTTCCACAGATCGCCTTGGGTGCCAAAATCGACAGTCTGGTCGGCGTCAAGGCTCCAATCCAGATCCAACGTCGGTATAAGAGCGGATTCCGTCGGGGTCAGGGTAGCACCGGGTTGCGCTGACGTTGGGGCAGTGTCTTCTTGCTGATGTTCAAGGGGATCGGTGGAAGAGGATCTGCAATTCGGATTGGCGGGTGAATCATCGTTCGGGGGGAGAAGCGAAAAATGAGAGGCAAGCATCTGGCGCAGCTTCGAGGCGGTCGATTCAATCACTGCGAGTTGCTCATGGATCATCTCTGCTTGGCGGGGGTCGAGTGGTTTGGGCCTTGCCCCACGTCTAGAATGAGCACCACCACTGACGGCCGCCAGTTTAGCCACAGAACGAAGGGCAACGAGATTAAGATAGAACTCTTGCCCGAGGCCCGATGGATCATCTTCCTCGCTGCTGGCGCGGCTGGCTGTTATCAGACTCGACCCTCTTGACGAAGTTGCTCGTAAGTTGACTATGGGTGCGGGTGCGTCGCAAAAGTCCTGGGCCTCTACCTCACACTCGGCCTCTTGTTTGACAAAGATGCGTCGCTTGTCATCATTCAACTGAGAAGCTGACTTTGGGCAAGAATTATGGTTACGCGAGACTCCAAAGACGGCAGCCTTTGAGCGCGATGAGGTATGGAGGATGGGAAATGGTGCTGCGAGCTTTCGGTGTCGCCAATGTAGGCGGCGACTAGAGGGAGAATTGGCGTGTCTAGCTGCATTACGAGGGGTGGCATTGAGAGTGGGAGTGGGTGTGCTCGAGCGCGAGTAGGAGGATCCCCTCGTTGCATGGGGAGAGCCGGGTAAAGAAGGCGAGGGATGATGATCGTGGGATGTGAGATCGGGAGTCGGCTGATCTTCATGCTTTACCGCCGGTGGCTTGCAATCCTCTGTATCGTACGACCGCAAAGCCGGATTATGACGAGCTTCGTACCGCGCGAACAACTTCCTGGAGTAGGCCTCCTCTGAGCTAGAGTAGCCTACGTGTGTGCCAGGAGCGGTCGGCGGTACTTGAGATAAAAGACTGAATAACCGCATGGTGTGTACATGCTCACCGTCTGCGTGGTAGCTCATCTCCGTATCGCTTTCATCGTCATCCATACTCAGAGATTCACTAGCCCAGGAAACGATTGAAAGGGATCTAAGTTCAGCCCCCTGGAGTAATCTCCGATCCGAGTGGCATTCAGCCAAGTCAGGCTCTTGTTTTACTGGTGCAGGCAAGTATGCCATATCCGTGTTGCATCCAAGACAATATGCCCCCAAGGGGAAGAAGGGGGAGAAGCCTAGTGATGGAAGTGACCGTGAGCTACTTATAGTTCTGCTTCTGTGACTGTGACAGCAAGTCCGCCGAGCATATTTCCTTTTTTAGTAATGAATTGCTTGACTGGCAGATAACTCGCGAGTCCGTGACAAGTGACACTGATTAATCAAAGGTTTAGGTTGTCAACTTGGCCCCAAATCGAGAGTATAGTTTAAGACCATCTACGGGTGAGCATGTTGCCCCAGTCGACTTTGTTCGTGGTACCAGTCTGTTTTTTGGGGTGTTGCTGGATTTTCAGGGTGACACCACGCCATTCCATTAATAAGTTTCACAATTCACTCCCTGTCCTACAGTTTAACAACGTAATACTATATTTACTGCCGTGTTATATTACTCGGCCCATGCCCTTATAAATCCCGTTCACCCTCACGTATGTTCCGAGCCACTCTGGCTATTCAGCACGCTACGTGCTGACGTGCATTTCGGTGTCTTGCGGTGACGGGTCATGTTCGAACGCGTGATGAAATAGGCAAAGCAGTCGGGGCAACGATGTCCTACAGTAGACCCGTATCAGAGACTTATCAGCCGGTCATTACGTTGGTAAACAGTGCTCACGCTTTATACCTGTGTGATAATATGCGTGGTCCTCGAGTTCATACCACCGGCTAAAAGTCTTGCCACATTCGTTGCACGTTGGCTTTGGGGGATTGAATTCAGTGGGAGTGGTTGTCGCTACAGGCGAGGCCAAGGGGTTGTTACTCGCAGCACTCAACGATATATCCCCGCCTCGTTCAGCTATTGTGTCAACCGGCGGTGGCGAAACATCCGGCTGGTTTGTAATGGTTGGTGGGACGGTTTCAGAGCCAGAACCAACGGCTGGGGTATGGGGGAAATCGATGTTTGAATAGTTTGGTTGCGTTGGACCAAATGGCATGGAGTAGCAGTCGGTGAACGGCGAATTAGCCCCTAGAAACGTGGCGTTAGTCAACAGAGGCGCTTCTAAGCAAATATCCCGACTAACAATTATCCATACCGAGAGCTCCGGAGAACGGTGCATTGAAGACGCCGAGATCCAAATTTCGAGGGTCGATTTGGGATTGAGCAGGGCATGTTGCAAAGTAGTTTGGCTGTTGTTGGGGTTCTGAGGGCGGTGGGTTAGAGGTCCAGTGTACTAGTGGAGGCGGCGGCTGGTCGCCCGACGAAGGAAAACGAGGTGGCGGCTCCAAAAGCGGTGCGCCAACCCCATGCAGTAGTTGGCGAGGAACAACATCGTATCCAAGTTTGTGCGCCAAGTAGTGGAGTAGTAGATACTCGTTGTGCGCCAAGTAGTGAAGTAGTAGTAGATACTCGTCGTCGGCAACTACACTATCGGGCTGGGGGATGTCTTGAAACCCATTCAGGGGTAAACCTTGGGTCCAACTGGGGGATACACCGAAATCGCCCCCACCGAACCACATTAGTCCAGGCGCCTGGCCAGCTTGAGATACACCCGAAGAGTGGCTGTGGTGATACGCATTGTTGGATTGGCGTTGGTAGGCATTGCCAAAGAGTGCTGTGTTGAAGGTGAGACGAGGGTGGCGGTATGGCCAGAAATGCTCCTGCTGAACCAATAGGAAGAACTGGGGAATGCGCCAGGGGGGATAGGGAGAAATACAGGCGCAAGGGGGCTGCTCTGGAATGCTAATAGCAAACAGTTGTATGCGATCGTGAGCTTGACATGCTGGAAATTCCGGGATGTAGGAGCTGACTGTCGTCAACTGCCGCTCATGTCCAGCCGGCAGAATTTTCCGGGACTGAACCGCGCTCTTTTTCGAAGATTGGGTGACGGAAGGAGCCCTGGAAACTGTGGGCCGGAGTAGAACCGCAGTAGCTGTGGATTGAGGACGATTATGATGCCCAAGCGAGTTTTGGGTGGGTGTGCAGCGTTTGACCAGAAGTGAGCCAGGGTATGCCAGATCTCCTGAGTCAAGGGAATGGTACAAGAAAAAGTCAGTCACACACCGATTAGTCGGACGGCAAGCGTTACGAAGGGCGGAATCGCCGAATACTTACCACTGTTGCTCGTCTCCTGTTTGACACACGTATGGTGCTTAATGTCATGATTTGCGGCACGAGACTCGGCCTCAGGAAGCGGCTTCTGAATTGGAAGACCGTAAAGTGAATCCAACAAGGAAGAGTGAGTCGTGTGCGTGGTGTTCTGATTTATGTCGCTGGTGGTGTGTACCTCCACTGTTTGCCGCTGGAAGAGCATTGGTGTTATTATTAATCAGGACTAATATTGAAGGGTACGACATCACGTACGTTGTTGGGCCTGGCATTGCTCTGATGGCGATGTTCTCGTTCGTACGCATCCTTGCGGGCCCAAGGTCGCCGAATCACTGAGAGAAGAGATGCGGTATTAAATCTTGTAAGCGCTATGAAAAAAAATGCACGTACTCTCGTTCATTTCGCCTTCTTGATAATCAGCGGCAGAGGTGTTGATGCTCTGGGACTTGAGGCTAACGTTCGCATAGCACTCGGTTCGCAAAAGTCCAGTACATGATTTAGAGAAGTTTTGAGATAGGGCGTCGATGGAAGGCCCCTCAGAGCTCGGAGAGTTCATCGGACACAGAAGAGAGGATGGCCAGGAAACGATCAGACGCAGAGATATTATACCCGGCCAGGAATCGCGATGCCCGAGGTGTCCAGTTATTGTCCAGCAACGAAGAATCGCAGACCTCCGGACGCCACTCTAGAATAAGACTTATCAACTTCATTTTTGTGAGAGCGGCGATTCCTTCATTATCGTGGAGAAAGCCGCTAGACCAAATTACGACCTTCCGACGTGGCAGAACAACCCAAGTGGCCAAAGGAGTCGCGGATCCGATCGTGCCTAGTCGATAGCAATCTAGCCTCGCTGGCGAGACTGAGATGAGGCATGGTGGTCGCGGTTCATGAACAACTTTCGTAATTTGAATTATCGAGCAATAGACAGCGCCAATCGTTTCGCCAGTACACTGCGCCTATATACAACCCGAGTCGGAAACGAAATGCAAGCGGCAATTCATCGTCCTAGGCCGGTCCCCCAAATGCTAATCTTTCAGTCGTACAACCAGTCCAACAACCGATCGCAGTCGAGTGCAGTATCCGAGATGCGCGGCAATTTCATTCATGGGCCAATTTGTGGTGCCGCTGCATGTTGGTCTTGAGGCCGAAGGATTTATCACAACCTAGGAATTTGCAAGGGAAAGCTATACGCTACGGGTTGAGCAAAACAGCGAGAGACAAAAAGAGTTGCTACTTGCCATTTTTGCCATTGTGGCGAGACTCGAGGTGAGCTTTTAGTAGGTACGGACGGCGAAACTGCTTGGTGCAATTTTCGACTGGACAAGCGACCCGTTTGACAGTCCGAGTTGGCCCCGTTTGTGGTGTTGTGACTGCGCTCTGAGGTTGGGCGGATGTATGCCTTGGGATATCTTGAGCGCTGCCAGAAGAGCCTGTCGCACATCCAGTAAGGGTAGCATCGGGGAGTTGGCGACCCTCGTTTCCGTCTGCCTCAGTGTGGAGCCTACGAGCACTTGAAGCTTGCTCCGCCCGGTCATCAGCCAGGTGCGGAGCTCTCAAATCAGCTGCTGCGAAGCCCGTGCTTTCTCGTAGTTGCGAAACCACCCTTGGCTGACTTTCGCTTTCACCCTGATTAGTGAGCCAGTCCCACGACATGTCATTGGGTATAGCTGGGGACGAGTGTCTTGGACCAAATTGTGGAGACAGCACTGTTGGTGGATAGTCAAACGAGGTGAGGTTTTGAATATCTGAATAAGCATTAAGACTTCAAGGCAGGAAGGCTGGGCGGTACTACTCACCGTACCCGTCAAACGTAGGGAAAGGTAAGTTGCTCAGCACTAAGCGAGGTGAAATAGTAGAACCCAAGTTTAATCCAGGGGAAGTGGGTGAGGCAGGCGGCGAGTGCGCCTGCAACGGAATAGGGGGTTGGGGAGTAAGGTCAAATAGTCGTGCAAGCAAAGTGCGGATCCATTCATAGTGGTCGGCCGGAACGAGCCTGTATCCCATCTCCTGGGCCAACGATTCGAGTCGTGCGTGTTTGTCAGAGTCAACTCGCAGGCTTTCCAAATCGACCGAACCAGTACCGGGGCCTTGCCCCGACCATACGCCCCCATTATTCTCGAGCGAGGAGTTCCCACCAGGCCCGTTGTGGCTCGATGACAAGTCCGAGTTCGGCTGTAGACCTGATGGGCCGGATCCTCCGTTGAAAGTACTGCTACAGGTCCGGGGTCCCAACCCGAGCACTGTGATTGCTGCCTGGTGCAAAGAACTTGGCAAAGGTAGGAGAATAATACGAGCGAACGGCATAGAGCAAGTAGAGGAATTGTGTTGATTTATCTGAGGTAGCGGGCTGTAGATTTGGTATGCGTTCCAATTGGGCAACAGCGCATATCTGTGGAACAGGCCTCTCAAGGAGCCAGGACGTGATGTAGGCCTGTCGAGCCCAGCTGGGGTGTGGAGTAGCAGGTTCGAAGTCGTAAGAAAATCCTTGGTCGAACTGTCTAGTTTCGGGAGACATCTGCGATCACTCGCCGTGCTCGGCTTCGGTTCCTTAATTACCGAGCCTGAGTCCGCGTATGTGGAGGATGGCGCGCACGGTTGAGTTCCGGTGGGGGGCGGGGTGGCTGGGGAGGTGGACAGAAAAATTAGACACTGAATATTTTGAAACAAGGGAAGGACGCCGCTTACTTGATACACTCTCATGCTCTTCTGGATCAATTTTGGGTTGTAAATCCGAGTCCAAGCTTGAAGGTCTGGGAGCTACACCGTTAGGAGCTGTACGAGAAACGTCTTGGGTCGAAAGAGATGGAAGATATGTTTTAGTTTCCTCTGGTAGGATCCTGTCGGGTGGTGGGCGTCCAAACAAGGAGTCATAAGACGGAGGTGGAGCAACTTGATCGTCGACAGTCAGGTTAATCCGACCAGCAATAATTTGTTTAGAAGTGCGAACGTCCGAAATAGGAAGCCGACCCCGATCGCCTGGTCTGGTAATGCTATCGAAATCTAGACCGCCCAAGCGTAGTTCATTCGTTTCACCAGTGAGTATTCGCGTTGCGTAGATATGAAAAACCACGCTTACGGGTTGTTTGAAGTAACAATAACTCTCTCGTCTTGGAACCCTGGGCGAATGGAACGTGATTACCGACGCACAAATGACCTCCTGGGCGTAGCGTGGCCCCCGCTCGTGGGTCTTTCTAATCAAGGTTGTCAGCACACAGTTGAAACCAGACTTGGGGCATTTAAAGCAGGCGCGCTGAATCCAAAAGTTAAACGGTGGCATGTGTTGGCAGCCCGGGTGCGGAAGGCATTCAAGAGTACAAACAAATTGTACAAAACACACGAGGGTCTTATACCAGGTGCGCGGGTGAATCGGGAAAACGGGAATAGCTGAAACAAGAAAATAAACAGTTGTTGAACACTGACCGGGGCAGCAATCGCGTGCGCCTTCCGCGAGCGCACGATACAGGTTGAGCGAGGCTCGGCCTTGATCGCCGGGTGACTAGAGGCAGATGCAATGAAGCTTTGACGGCCCATGATACAGTAATCCGACACCGATAATGGGGCCGCAAATACTCGAAGAGCTCCTCTGAGCAGCCCTGAAAGCCGAGAGAGGATGGTTCATCTCAACGTTTTGACGAGGCTTTATATACCCCATGTTCGACACGGACGGGCACATGATGTGCACACAGACCCCAGACTCGATTATTAGACTAAAGAGCTAGTTTTCGTGAATACTGGGGCAAGGCAAGGGTAAATAGATGCAACCATAAGCATAGTATCTCAGTTCTCGGAGTTGCCTGTAACGACATTAAGGCTGTGGGCGGTCAAGAAGTTCGAGAAGGCTCGCAAGCATCCGACCAAGTCTTCGGGGTCCTCCACGATGTGCCAGGACAGCCACCAGCCACTTGGTGTGCCCATCCGGCGCTTGTCAACCAGTACCCGTCCGAGTCTGTCCATCCAAGCCAGAGCAAACGAGGTGATGCATCACGGGGTTCCGCTTAAGAGTATGACACCGAGTTGACCCAATCCCACGGATGATAAAAGTCTACATGCTCTTTCAAATTCAAACGGACAATGCCAAGAGCATGATCGCGTTAAACAGACCAAAAATGGATTGGGAGGACAAATACATATAGAACAAGTTTTGAACGTAACAAAAGAATTATTCACACCGAGCTACAAGGATACCGTTGTGTGGGCTAAAAAGCTAAACTGGTCCTTGGCTCAACGCCTGGTAGCCCAATAGCGAATATTGTTCCTAATCAAGAACCCTGTGCATCAACAGAGTCGCGCGCGTACCCGGGATATTATCGCGCATTTCGTGCTTCGCCTTGTGGTGTCGCTTCATGTTCGTCTGACTGCCATAACTCTTGTTGCAGCCAGGGAATGTGCAACGATGTGCTATACAAGAATATTTGAGCACAACCTTTAGCATGTCCACAGTATCATTCACCTCGGATACCCTTATGGGTCAAATTCACGTGGTCATCCTGCAGATGTGGGCGAGAGAAAGTCCGTCCACAGCCTTCGACCGGACAGAGACATCTTCGTATTGTTCTTTCTGGCCCGACCTGGGACGCCCGGCCCGAGTTTCCCTGGAGCTCTATGGATGTATGCGGCCCATCATTTCCTGTAATAAGTGGGTGCCCTAACATACTATCTTTGGGCACGACAGAAATAGTGGATTGTCGGCCAATATTAGTAGTTGTACTGGCGAGGGCGATACTGGGTGCGTAGTCGTCGGGATCAGGGTGCGTCATGGCGGCTGGTACGCCGAGAGATGCTAGAATGGATTGAAAATCTCGGTCTTCGGGAATGTTCTGAGGCGCATCTAGCCAGCTGGCATTGTAGGCGTTGTGGCCGAGGTCGTTAGTGGGTAAGTCCGGTAGTGGCAGCGTCGACGAAGGACTGTGTTCCCCGCTTGGTGGTGGGTGTGACGTAGTTGGGAGATGACTGAAGGAGATTGGCGCTTGAGCACCTGGCCATGCAAAGCAGTCAACAAAACTAGTACCTCGGGGTTCTTTAGAGGTTACTGACCGTCGTGTAGTCCGTAGTTGTCAGGTATGAGCGATAACCAATCCAATGGTGGGGAGGGAGCAAAGTTGGTGTTTGAACTCGTCGCCGTGGGCAATGCAGAATAGGGAGGCCCCGGGGGGAAATTTGGGTGCAATGGGACGGGTGGAAGGGGCGGAGGGTTTATTAACTGCGTTGGAAGTGTATATATCGGGTCGCGATGACGAGGCACCAGGTCCTGTCCGTACTTTTCCGCCAGAAGTCGCAAGACAAACTGTTCGTTGACTTCAGTCTGACATCGCTCCAAGTCCAGTTGTTGGCGTCCCAGGGCTTGCCCAGGCCACATCTCATTACTACCCTCAAAGCTAGAATCCTGACTAGGCCCGCCAAAGGTAGCCGGTATACCAATACTGGGTGGGGAACCTGAAGCGCCCGGAACCCCATTAGGAATATTACTGCACGTCTTGGTCTTTGTCGTGAGCCTAGAAGTGATCTGCTGGGATAGAGGAAGCGATAGACTCCGAGAGAGACCCAAGCCGAAGAAATATTCCAATAACAAGGCAGCCAAGCTCTGGCGACTCAGTCGGGCGAGTTGGCTTGGTTCGAGGTTCGAGACCGGCGGAAGCCCCCGACTGAAGCGCAGCCCCCCAGTTCGCCCACGAGTACGAACGATGCGACAATCGAGAGGATGTAGGCGCGGGAAAGATGATGCGTGTATCTTATTGGTGACTGGGCCGCTACCGGAATTGCTTAGCACGTTCGAATAGTCGACATCTTCCATTTTGATAGGCAACGTTGGTTTCTCGTCCGTTGAGCGTGAATACTCGACCGATCTATCGTGACCTTTGGGGCGAAGAGGAGTGGGAGTATCTGGGGTGCAAGTTAAGTGCATTGGCGATAGAATAGGTGCGATACACCAGGAGAGGGGAGGTAACACCCACCCGACATGCTCTGATCGATTTGTGGTTTGGACAAAGGGGCTCCTGTAGGCTTGTCGGGGGAGACACGAGTGCACCCGTCAGGCGAGTCCACCGGTGCGGGATATGATGCAGGGGCTTCATGGAGCGCGTCATGGTAGTGATTGTCGAGCCAGAGTGCGCAGTCCTCGCATTTGACGAGTGGATTTGAATTTCGTTCTGGGCGAGGAGAGGATACAGCTACGCGAAAGAAACGACCCCTCGAGGTTAGAACTCCAAGCATATATCAACTGCTAAGGGCTTACATGACATATCAGCGTCCACACGTGGATTGGGTAAAGACGCCGGAGGGGGCCTGCCGACAGGTTCGGAAGTGCATCCGCTGATGGGAGCCTCATAAGACAAACAACCGTCGTAATTGCATAGCTCCTCGCCCAGATTCGCCTCGACCGTCGCCCACCGCCCATTCTGGCCTTCTTCTTGCGTGATTGTCGCGGGTATTGGCTCGCCCGACCAGGCTGGTTGGCTACCTGGTTTCCCAACTGAGCAATGGTTTACTTCTCCAGTCGGGGGTAGTGGACTAGTCGTAAGTATACTACGATCGCCCGCTCGATGCTCGAGTACAGCAGGCCCGGAGTATCCTAGCATGAAATGACAATCAGGACGAGCGGTACCAAAGAGCGAGATCATGCATGCCTAGCTCATCATCTTCAAGCTTGGCACACTTCAGGCGCCCTTGAAGCGCACCACGTAACAATGGCGCACAATCTGAATCTGCTGAAGATCACTCCTTGTAAGCCAGGTGAATCGATATACGCGCGGCCGACTGTTTACCTCTATTTCGAGCTTGATCAGGGTGGGGGGAAATATACCGGTCGTGGCCAGCAACAGGGGGTCTTCGCTTTCTTTGAAGTCTATCGTAGATGTGCGAGATTTTATGGTCGAACGACTCTTCGTACTTCAAAACAACTTTTTAGCAAATATGTAATACCGACAAGTAGTTGGGGGTTTTTAAAATACATTAGGTAGAAGGGGTACTGAAGGAGCAGACGCTCACCAGCGATGGGATTGCCGTGAGGCGCCGCGTCGGGTTGGACACAGCGCTCGCTTGGATGGTGGGCCCAGTATTGGGTGGGCCCTCGGCTATTTCGGCTCTTGCGAGCGCTCCAGAACCCCGCCACTCCGAATGGCTGCCGGAATGACGCTTCCAAGCAGGATGGAAACCTGCTAGTAGAGAACCTAGAAGCATACCGTGAGCAGGGCTGGGGCGAGGGAGACGAGGATGAGCTTATATATACTATTACTCACTTTGCCTTGGATGAGCTCGGACGAGCACAAGGCGATCCAGATGTGGTTATGATGAGCTGATGGATGAGCTGATGGATTAGCACAATAGGTCCAAGTCAATTATTTATTGATCGCCGACAACAGGCTGGAAGAATATCACATATCGAAGAAACAATTGTCATACGGACTGCCCAAGAAGATATCTTATCATACACTCTAAGCCAAACCCACATGTGCACATTAAAAATACAAGTTGTGACTCTCGTTTCGGCCGCTATAGCTAGTCGCGAGCCCAATCCTTCAAAGCACAGATCTGAAATCCACGACGAGCTCTAGGGCCACTCGTGCACCTTTCGTATCCTCATCTCTGTCGAGGTGAACACTTCGTACGTTCAAGCCGCCAGCATCGTCGAATGTCCTTTTCGAAGCGCCCGCCGATCCTTGCTCCCCCTGGATGGCCCAACACCACCAGCGTCCATCGCGCCTATCGTCTGTTGCACAACGCGGAACCGGTTTTGACTCGACGAGCCACCCCCACCCCCACCGCTCCCAGCGCTAGCAGCCGGACTCGACTCGTGCTCGCCAACGTCAAGCTCCTCCAGGTCGCCCACAATGTCGGCCACGCCTCCGATCTTGACGCGCGAGGGATGCGTTTTATTATGGTGACGGATCATGTTGGAACGGGTTGCGAATCCTTTGCGGCAGGTCTCGAGCGGGCAGCAGTATGCTAATCAATCGATTAGTCAAGGTATACGGTGTAGTAATATAATGTCACGTACGTTTTTCACCAGAATGGATATTCTTATGATCCTTCAGGCCACTCGGGCGCCTAAACTTCTTCCCGCACACCTCGCATTTGTGCGCTCCAGAGCCGGAACCCGGGCTTGAGGTGTTCCCGTCGTCTTTGGGAGCCGTGTCTTCGGACGTCCTGAATGTCACATGGTTCGGTGCCGCAGGCGTAGCTGCAGGCGTGTGTTGCTGCTGCGGTTGCTGCTGCTGGGGCATACGGGATGGGCCTCCTGTAAGTGGTGCAACTAAAACATCGTCAAGCGGAGCCGACACCGGTACCGGAGGCACAAGTCTTGTGTGCATGTGGGCACTAAAGTCGAGCAAGTCGTCATTATTGTAGGCAGGGAGGGGGTCGGAAGGAAGCGAAAGATCGAAAGCCTCTTGTGGCATCGTAGGTTGCTGGATAAACGATGTTTCGTCCTGAGATATCGTCTGCAGGGATGACATCATATGCGAGAAATTCGACGCCATCTGGTCGGGCATAGAAGGCTCTGGTGCCGGGAGATCATGCATCCACGCGTTGTTGAGCTCGGCGGCAGCCTTGTCCTGCTCTTGCTTCAACTGTTGAATTGCCTGTTCCCTTTGAAGCATTTGTTGCCGGAGTAGCTGTTGTCGAATCAGGTGCGTCGCCGGGTTACGTCCAGGCATAGGCATCGTGGACCGCCCCCAGGCTCGATTCTCGTTGGTGGGCTGAAGCGTGTACCCCATCTGGTGTGCTTGGTGTTCGAGAAAATCGAGAGGTATCATCATCGAGTGCGTCGGCATCTGTGTAGGTGTTGGCGCCATGGGAGGCACATGTCCCATGCCCATACCCATAGTGCCCATACCCATACCGGTGCCCATACCCACGCCAGCACCCATACCCATACCAGCGCCTACACCCATGCTTGTACCCATACCGGCACCCATACTAGTGCCAGCGCCCATGCCGGCACCCAGACCAGCACCCATACCACTGCCCAGACCACCGCCCATGACACCGCCCATACCATTGCCCATGCCCATACCCATGCCCATATTCATACCCATGCCCATGTACCCATACGCAGGAGGTCCGTGAAGCCCAAAGTCAAAGTGGCCCCCACGAGTCTGGACGGAAGCTGGGTCGATGGCCCCTGCATCACCACGGCGTTTAGCCCGACGTTCGTTGTAACGAGCTCCAGCGCCAACAGGTTTCTCTCCCTCGACCTCCGACTCTTTGACGATAATCGGCTTGGTATCCTCGTCCTCGCTATCAGACGTAACAGTCGGCCGCGGCGAGAGGAGACCAGTGTCAGAGTGAGACGAGGTGCTCGACGAGGACGTGGTTGCCGTCAAAGGGGAGGGTTCCGGGGGCGGGGAACGACTGCGAATGACGGGAGTATGGGGTGCCGTTGCCGTTGCCGTCACCGGAGAGGAATCGATGGCACTGAGTGGCGACTGCTCGTGAGCGGGTAATTGGGACGAGTGAGAGATTGTCTGAGTGGGGGTGCATGATGACATGGTATCGTCCTGGTCATAATCGGAGGTGTTGACATGCAGGCCGCGCGGCCGGTCACTAATGCTCCCATCAGATGTCCGAGTGAACTTGGGGGCGAAAAAATCGGACACGTCCTTGCTGCCCTTGGCCGCTGGAGAGGCGGGACTCTCGAATGGGTCAAACTCGACCTTGATCGGCGATATGATCGGCGACCCGCCGCCTGTGGCGGGTTGGTCATGTTTGGGAGCGTGGTGGGCATGGCCATGTGCGTCATCATCGCCCTTGTGAGACGGAGCCCTCTTGTTGAGCCGGGTTTCGTTTGCAAACAGAGCTTTCTTGTTGGTTGGAACCTTGTCCTGAGACTGAGCTTTTTTGTGATGAGGGGTATGACCTTCTCGGTCGGTCGGTGTGGATTTGAAATTGAATCGTTGGTTGTTAGAGGTCCCGCTAAACGAAGCACTACTAGCATGTCCGGCGGGGGACATTGAGCGGGAGAGTGGAAGCGACGCGGACTTGGCTGAGCTAAGCGCCGGACGCGTGCGAGGAGTGGGCCGAGTCCGAACGGTCAAGTCGTCCATTGGCAAATGCGTCCTCAAGTCAGAGAGCTCAAAGACCGAAGATCGAGGAGAGACGTGGCCACTCCCAATCGGCGGGAGAGTATTTGGCGGAAGGGCACCATCGAGATGGGCAAAACTTGGAAGGATCGGCCGTGGTGAACTGCACGCCGAGCGGTCCTCGAGGATAGACGAGAGCGAAGAGGTTGTATTGATGCTCGCAAACGAAGAGGAAAGCGCGGAAGGGGCTTCCGGACTGCTTTGACGAGAGCCATCTACGTATAGAAAATTAAACGCCCGGGTAACTGGGTAGAAAGCCGGATTAGGCAAGTACCTGCGCCAAGCGTGCTGATGCTTTCCTGGGACCGCCTGTGCTGTGTGATGGTGGAATGAGTTTGGCTGGCAGAGCCTACGCGATGGCCGCCATCTTGATCTCGAGCGGGCGAGCTAAAATGGACTGTGGCTGCACCAAGTGTTATTGTCCAAATCACGGCAAATAAATTGTAGCACGTACCTCGCTGAGAAGGTTCGGACGGGCGACGGGGATCGAAATGCTTGTTGCTATCGGCATCGGCTTGCGCTTTTGGGTAACTTACTCGTCAGATGCCAAATAAATCAGATAAAAAGATAACCCACAAATTATAGCAGAGATTCCGGGCAAAGGCCCATGTTCTTCGTCTCTCGAACCTCGTGCGCCCGGGCGGATCGGTGGCAACGCAAACGGGGCATTCTTGCGGGCATGCGAATCCGGATCAGTTACACGAGTTTTCGGGCGCCCGCGATCGAGGTTGTCAGGTCGCAGCGGCGGCAGCGACCGCGACGATGACGGAGCTGGCTTGGGCGGAGCGTCATGCATACTGGCGTGGTGGTGGTAGCGGGAGCTGGGCAAGCGGGTGAGAGCTTAAAGGGGGCGATGCCTTTTGTCACGGCGCCAATCAGCACAGCCTGGTTGATTGGCTGATCAACTTACCCCTTCGGGGGCGATGCGGTGTTGTCGCACCCGCTCTTCTGCCTCTCGAACTGCTGCCACCAACCACTTTACATTCACGTCTGCAACTTGACCCTCGCATGTATACACAGTTAAAGAGTTGTTTTGCCGGCGCTTATACGTGGCTGGCTGTACAGGACTTGGCGCTTTTGCTCCCAGGGTCGTTTGCGCGTATTCCGAGTTCTACCTTGATTGACCATTCTTTTTGCTCGGGTTGATGTCACTGCAACAAGAACTACATAGGGAGTCTAACTCATGACCATGTTGCAGCTCATGGCCAACGGAACCGCTGAAGTCTTAACCCCGACAATCTCTCGAGTGCTCCTCAACGCGTGTTCTCTTGCGCCACTCACGCTCATCTTACGTCGGTTATCGGTCGCTCCCCGCGTGCCCTTTGCTCATGACGGGCGCCTATCGGGGCACGGCGCAACGAATGACGTGTTTGAAAAAAGGCGCCCGTTGGGCTTCTGGATATTCACGGCTGAGTCAACTGATACCAGTTTTCACCAAATGCATTATTCAGCGCCAGGAACACGGGACGAGCCGCCCTTACCGGTGCGCCACAGGAGTTGTGTGAGCAGGTTTGACAGACGACTTGCTGATATTCGCCTTTTACAGTATATTTTTCAACCAGACAGCACGATTTTAGACTGGACCATGGACACCAAGGCCGAGAAAGGGGCTGAGCACGCCCAGCTGAGCGGGAACATCTGGGCAAAACACCATCCACGCTCGAGCACCGTGGGCACTGACTTAACAGGAAACGCTCAGAAACATGTCAGTGGAAGAGCAAGACGTCAGCCTGAATAAAACGAACACGTTCCTGGTTGATTCGACGAAAATACATGTATTGTCACGCCAAGGTCACGCCGGTAACCGCACCCTAGATGTGGATAGCACGCAAACACCGTTCAAAATGAAACTCTGATCGGAATACAGCGATAGCTGTTATTTTTTCAAGTCCCACCTTTGTTTGTCACTTCTACCACCGAAACCGGTGCTGACGAATCGTTCACTGTTCACCGACCCATTCGTTAATTCGAATGGTGCAGTGCCGAATATCATGTATTGTCCATAGCAACACGCTTTATCGCCTGTATCGTGCCGTTACCTCCCACCTAGTCCTACTCCACGTTGCAATAGAGTTGGGCAACGTGGGCATCCACGTCGCTCATCAAACACGAGCACCATTGATCGGTGTTAGGTCCACTTCACAAAGAGGAATCAAGCACAAATAGTGTCTCAGGAACTAAATATAGGTGTATCTATTGATTCGACTGTGGTTAGCTCTCGATCACGAAGGGTCCAAAATGTGGAGTTGCAGTTTCGGGACCGAATACATGCTTGCACTTGTGAAGAGATCTCCAGCTGCGATACCAAAAGACATGCTCTACAGTAGGTCGGAGAAGGTGCACTTCGAATTCGAACGATACAAACGCACACATGGTCGGGGTTTGTATCAAGTGCCTGAAACCGCCCCTCTTTTTTTTTTTTTTTTTTTTTTTTTTTTTTTTTTTTTTTTTTTTTTTCCCCGGTTGGGAGGGGAGGGGGGGGGCGGAGTGGGGGGTTTTGGGGGGGGGGTGGGGGGGGGGGGCCAGTTAGCAATCAGTCAGACATTAAGGTTTGAGGCAATCGGAGTTTTTTGGTGACCCGAGGGTACGGAACAAGCATGTGAATTGTAGATTTGGCGTGTGTTCATAAACCACAGCGGTATTTTTCAGACCAACCGCCTGCGGTTTGTTTCGCGTGGTTTCTACACTAGAATGAGCCAAATTATTGCCTGCGGACGGCTGTGTGACGTCAAATAGTTAATATAAGCACCTTGTGAGCCTGGCAACCATACTACGCCGACTACACCATGTCCTCAGCTTTGATTCAGTGCATTCTACTGCTTGCTAGCTATCTCCTGTTGATTTCCGAGGATGATGATGAGGCGGAACTTGCATTTTCTATATTGAGTCTTGGACAGGCTTTACTCGTGTATAACATCAAGTCCCTAATCCAACGTAGACGGCGACGAGGACCATACACAAAGGACCGAACTCAAGCTCACTGTGATCGAATCATGAACCGGGAAAGTGAACGAACTTTCAAGGAGTGGTTTAGGTAAGTACCTTATGCTAGGTTTCCAAGTGATTAACACAACGAAACTAGGGTTAACCGTGCGACATTTACTCACCTCCTCAACTTGATCAAAGAGGATGCTGTCTTCCGCAGTAAAGGAAGAAAGCCACAGCTACCTGCCAGGTACCAACTCGCTGCCTTCCTTGCCCGCTTTGGCTCCGAGATGACTGGGAAGATTGGAATAACGATTGGGATTTCAGTTGGGTCAGTCTATCACGCCTGCAACCGTGTTACACGTGCGATCCGGAGGATTCGACACCACCATCTGTCATGGCCATCACCCGAAGCACGCATGGTCAGCAAGGTCAACATGCAAGAGCTGGGTTTTCCTGGGGCTATTGGCGCTGTTGACGGGTCGTTGATCCCACTTAAGGACAAACCACGCAGCAATCCATGGTCTTACTGGAGTCGGAAACAGATGTATGCAGTGTGTAATTTTACTTTATTTGGGTTCATAGAGTATTCATGCATATATTACAGCTGGCAATGCAAGCTATTGTCGATTTCAGTGCCCGTTTTATCGCATTTGACTTGGGATGGCCCGGATGCACCAACGACACAACCATGTGGAAGTTGTGCCATGTATGGAGACGTCGACACATCTATTTCCTCCCTGACGAGTGGTTAATGGCTGACAAAGGTCTGCAGTTCTCCTTGCACCTCAAGCCATACTGACTTATGTTGCAGGCTATCCAATCTCTCGACATGCTATCCGTCCCTTTGCACAGTATGATCTCACTGACGACCCCCAGGTTGCACAGACACGCAAGTCATGGAACCGGTCGCTCTCAACTCAGCGTGTTGTTGTTGAACATGCTTTCGGTCAGCTCAAAGGACGATTCCCAGCTCTCCGTATGATGCCAGGCTGGGATTTGCCTCGCATGTATCGATCAATTGAGGCACTTCTTGCAATCCACAACATCTGCGTTGACCTCCGTGACAGGGTAGAGGATATAGACGGTGCTGATATCATAGATGATCAGCTGGGTGCGCTTGCTCAAGGTGCAGCCCCATATGAAAGTCAGAATGTGATTCGTGCTGCAGGATTGGCTCGTCGCAAGCGCCTTGTAGACTATTGGGTTGTACATCATTAATCCAGATCCAGATACATTAGTCAATTATCTTCATTTCCTTATCTTCAGCCTCAAGCTGCGCTGCAAGCCTCTCACCTCGACGCCTCATCACCTCACTGGGGTGAGAAAGCCACCTCTCAACCTTCTCCCACTGTTTGTCCCGGAACTCCTGCTCTGCCATATCTGTCTGACGCTCTTCCAACCGCAGTCGACGGTCATTGGACTGGCGTGCAAAGTTGGCAGCCTCCTCGTCAAAATCTAGACGCCGTTTACGAAGTGCTCGGTCTTCCTTGAGGTCCACACGGCGCTCAGCATCAGTGTCTTGTTCGCGCTGATCACGACGCTCTGCAAGGTCGGTGGTCGCCTGACGTGACTCACGGAAACCTGCCACGCTTGTGCCAATGATCTCGATTGCCTGCTTGAGTAATTCCCGATCTTCTGCATTCGCTTCAGATTTGCTGATGCTGGTCTTTGAGGCTGTTCCTGCAGTCTCGGAGTCTGAAAAGGCTCGGGCTTGGTCGAATTCCTCCATCTTCAGAACCTCGGGATTATCCCCAGCTCTTAACAAGTGTCACGTTAATTCATTTTGTCACTTTGGTAGTTAAAGAGCACTTACACGGCAAGGATTATATTATACAACTCCGTCTGCTCAAATTCATCGAGTTGAGCCTCAGAAAATGCACTCCCACCGGTCCGATCCTCCTACAAGCAACCCTGTTATTTGCCCACAAATTCAGAGCGAAATGAGCGAGGCACTGACCTTTTTCATATCATCCAAGGCAACATCAACCTCCGAGCCTGAATCTGGCAAGTCCTTCTCCTCATTTGCTTCATCTCGCTGAAGATCATCGCCATCTCCACCACCAGTGTGCTTTGCCCGACGCTGACAAGCCTTGAACTTCTTCCAGCACCGGTTCCAGAAGTTCCCGACTTGCGAGCGGGTCTTGCTCCCATTCAACACATGCTTGCTCACCTGCTCGTGTATAGGCAATCAGGCCAAAGACTAATGAATTAAAAATGGACTCACATGCTCAAAGACGATCTGCTGCTTAACCTTGAATTGCTTCCACACCGATGTTATATATGCGACACACTGCTCCGCCTCATCATCCCTCCAGTCTCGAGTGGGCTCCTTCAGGACGATGAGTTTGATATCGACATGCTCCTGGTTGGCATCAATGCTTGCCGCCTCGATCTCATCATCAGATGCGCCAGCAGCCCGCTTGTTACCTGCTCGAGCAGCCTTGGGTGTTGCCTTGGCCTTCTCCATCTTCGTCGCCTTCCCCGCCTTCTTTGCCCCCTTCGCCAACTCCTTCTCCACCTCCTTTGCAGCCTTTGCAGCCGCCATATCCGCCCCCTTCGCTGCCCTTGCCTCCTCCTTCGCTTCCTTTTCAGCTTGCTTGGCAGCCTGTGCCGCCTGCCGCTCTTCCTCCTTCTCCCGTTTCTTGTCCTCCTTCTCCTGCCTCTTATCCTCCTTCTCTCTCTCCTTCTGCTGCTCCTTCTCTTCCCGTTCGCGCTCCTTACGCTCCTTGGCTTCCACCTTCTGCTTTGCCTTCTCAGTAGCTGCCAACTCTTGTTTCCGCTTCCGTTCAGTTGCAGCATCTTGACGCTCCAATCGTTCAGCTTGCAGAGGACCATGGGAGGCACGGAGCGATAGTTGGTGCTGGTTAGGGACAGGCAAGTTGGGATCAGGGGCCGGAGGTCCATAGCCATTAGCAAAAGAGTCGGCTGGTGGCAACAGAGGTGGAGGGTTAGGCCAGACTGGTGGGATAAGAGGGTATTCCAGCGGCGGAACAGGCTGTCTAGGGTCAGCTGGAAGCGCTGGGTACTGGGTGGCTGCATGTGGAGGGAAATTCAGCTGTAACGGCTGGTATCCTGGGCCAGGGGGCAATTCAAGATGGCGTGGCGGCGCTGCAGGAGGAGTTGAGGGCCAGTAAACATCGGAACTTGACGTTCAAACCACATTTGGGTAAGTTCAAATCGATTTTGTTACACATAGGACTCACCTATGACTTTGTGCAGTTAAACCACCATCCTCCAACCTCTGGTGCTCGTTGCTCAAGCCAAAATGATGGTCAATTTGATGGGGGAGTTGTTGATTAGGATGCATAGGAGTAAGGTTATATGGTGCAGATAGGGTAAGCACGGCTAGACCTGAGAGTTAGATAGTAATAAGTATGCCGGACGTTGTCGATGGTCGAGCACTCAAATGATGACGAATTTGGTAATTCCGACTTGTGCCCCTGGATCGTCTGGTTTCAGCCCCCAGTAAGCGCCCTCACAAACCAAACCAGCGCTCAATTCTCAAGGTTGGTTTTTCACCCGGATTTTATTCGGTGAAATGTTTCCCTACATTTGGTACGTTGTGTGGCCAAACCTTTCAATCACACTCTCATGACGTTGTAGGGCAACCAAAACCTCAAACCGAGAATTGAGGAGCACTACTGTCGTCTCCTCACCACCAACTCCCGGTTTCTGACGTCCCCCATAACAATTTACTATACTACCTTTACCACCGTGATGCAACTTGCACTTGCCTCCTCCGCTTCCTTTGCGTCAGACGGTCCAGCTCACACACATGTGGGGACTAGCGCTGTTCGGTAGCGACCCCAGTTTGTTCAAGGACTCAAGGGCTGGCTCAGTGCAGCTCCGGTTACCAACACTCCGCGTTGAGGGCGCACCGTCGTAACCCCGACCGCGGCGATCCCCGTACTGGTATAGCCCGCAACTGAGTGACTAGCATCCAATCGGCAGCTCAGCAATGTGGGATTCTGAATGAGCCTTCTTGGCTGACGGTGCCTGCGCTAGGGGTTACTTGCCTGCTCCACGTGCACAAAGCTTTCCTGTGCCCCTATATCCCCCTATTTTCGCCCGCTCAAGTGCATTTGAACCACCAGAGTGTTGTGCGACACCCTTGCCTCGTACGCGAACGGACGCCAAAAGGGTATAATGCTTTTGTTTGGCACATTTGGAGAGTATGGTGCCCCAGGGCGGCGCTGTCGCCCCTTCTCGCACTCGCCCGTGCAGCTTGATCTTGGCTGCTTTGGCACAAGTAAGCATCCGTGAGGGTTGTCCAGTTGTTCGTCAAGACATAGTAGTCGTTGGATTTGGGGCCCCCGACGACATTCCTGGTGCCTACAGGCTTTGGTGGCACCAAAGGGTTCCGAGCGCATGAGATGGCACTCACCGCCTGCACTGTTATAGCTCAAGCTACTCCACCGGCGAATTATAGGAGAAATTGTCTAATATTGGATCACCACGCGCGACAGTGCGTTCGTTGGGGCTTTTGGCCTCAGGGGCGAATCCGTGAGCCCCGTCAACAGGTTTCCGCCCGTTGATTGCCGAATCGATAGGTCTCGACCCGCGTGCCGCCGGGTCCTGCAGTCGAGTGCATGATCGAGAAAATCGAGAAAACTTCCGGTTGCGAGGGTCGGCCAGCATTCATTTGACAGGGGCTATTTGCAACAGGAGGTAGACCACAATAAAAATATGATCACGGCCGTCGTCTATATCGGGAGCGTGTTGACAGCTGGGGATCAACTGTACCTGTGTGACCAGGGTCTCCATTATATATCTGGCGAGCGTGCTGGTGGGTAACCATCGCCTGTTTTCTCCCTCCACGTCCCCGGTCCGACGTTCGTGTCTCCACAGTCTTTTTCCATTACTTTCGTTTGTCCAGTCATGCGTTTCGCGCTTGCTTCGTTTGCCGCCGCTGCGGCCACTCTTTCCCTGGCCCAGCCTCACGTCCGTGCTGGTGCGGGTATGAGCATCAACCCGGACATCGGGGCCATTCCAGGTGTTACGGACTGGAGCAATGTCACCCCGGCTCCCCAGGCGAACACTAATGGGAAGCGTTTTGCGATGAAACTCCCTCCCCTTGCTCCCAGGGCTCACCACCCCCAGCGTGCCGCTCCTCACCGTCTAGGTATCCCGAACTTCAATCTAGTTGTGGGTATTAGCTAACTATCTTGATAGGTTCGCGTGTTCAGGCCGCTGCACGTTCGCAATCATCACCTTCGCCCCCTGTCACGTAAGTCCGGTGGTTTCATTTCATAGTTCAGTTGCTTATTCGCAGAGGGCAGCCAACACTGCAACATTTTGGTGCAGAGCGCCACACAGATATTTGGTTTCCTCTCTAAGGACTTGAACTCTTTCGGAGAGTACGGCCTATTTGTGCCCAGCCAGTCTCCAGGAGCGCTCGAGGTTTCTTTTCCGTACTCGCCGGACTCGCCGAGCCGGATCGATTTCACGGCGGTCAACAACCAAGCTCCCGCGTTCCCGTTCGTGGGTGGAGGTATGTTGAAATTCTTGGTCGACTTGCTTGCTGCTGACTGGGGTGTAGTTGTTGGGTTTGCGTCCACTAGCGACAACTTTGGTCCCGGTAGCTACAAGTAAGTCGAGTCCTCTGCGCTTGGTTCCTTTATTGTTTACACGTGGTGTAGCTATGGCTATATCGCAGGTACGGGCCAGACACCCCCTGGCTCTAGTGCTATGCTCCTGGATAGTACCTTTGGGACTGCTACTGGCGTCCCAACTGACTCTGAGAGCGCGATCTGGGTCTATAACCCGAACACCCAAGCCATCACTGCCCAGTGGATTAATATCGGTGGGGGCGCGCCCGCCACCAGCTTCGTGTACGCCAATGACTTTAACCGTGAGTCTTCACTTTGCATGTGCATCAGATATCATTTTAACCTCCTGTTGTCCCCGCAGAGGCTCTGCTGATCACAGGTGACGCAAACGTGCTTCGCAGTACCTTTGGTGCGCCGTATCCCGATGTTGTAGGTGCACTCCCAATTTACTGCTGTTCTATCTTCTGATCTGGGTTGACCTAGACACTCACTTGCGTCCCTCCGGTGGTCACCCCATCTCGCCACTAGTCAATTCTTTTCTTGATTTGCCTGGTGTACACGAGACTTTGTCTGGGACATTGGTTACATCGTCTGTTTGGTCTCCAGCGTCATTTCGTCCTTCCTAGAGTGATGTAACACCCATTTTCTGCACTTGTTTTCGTACCTATAAATTCATTTTATTCAATTTCGTATATCTTGGGTGACGCAAGGCGTTCAAATATGGACAGTTGGTCGCCCAGCCCTCAAGTACAAATGTGGCAATGAGCAGAATACCTTGGTGTGTGAAAGGTGCTTGCCCCGCATTCACATGGCCCAGACGATTGAATGTACATAGTTCAGTTTTACCTAGCGCTCTACTGCAACGCTCGTTTATAAATAGATGCGAGTAAATTTCATGGGACGGAGACGGAACAAGAAAAACTGCTACTACTACTTCTTCCTTACAATCCCCAACGAAGCTTGCAATTTCGCCTTGTCCGGCTTCTCCTTGTCCTGAGTCGCCAGCGCTGGCGGACGGGCGACGGCATTTTTGAGAGAACTTGGTATTACCCCGAGGTTGAGCCCAGGCGTTGTGGGTTTGGGGAACGTAGGATGTGATGCACGAGGCACAGACTGAGCACCAGTCGCCGGTGCCGCGGGGACGATTGACGGTGGGGGTTTTGCCGGAAGAGAGGGTGTTAAACTGGGTTCTGGCTGGGCGGTGTTTGGACCTGAAGAGCGGTTAGCTGGGGCAAATATCAACGGTGAGGACATACCAAGTATTTCGGCCAATAGCGCGTCGGCCGCGGCGTCCTCCTGGGCAACTCGGTCGCGTTCCATCACACCGAGTTTAGCCTCGAGTGCTGCGATCTTGGCGGATGTACTCGATGGTTTGTTGTGTGTTTTGAGAAGGGAGAGCGTAGTGTGGCGAGGCGGGGGCGCGAATCTCCTGCCGGTTAATAAGGTCATTTGCGATGTTGGCGGGCGATAAGGTCATTAGGGTACCTGTGAGGGCCTATACCGGACCCAGCGAAGACCGAATGTGCGTCCGGATGGGCGCTTTGACTCGCAAACGTTACAGTCAGTTTCCGCCGGCGGAGAGGCTTGTCATGACAGGCTACGAGGGCTTTGGTGGCTTCCTACGCCCGAGGAACAGGCAAATTGGAGAAGAGGCCGTCAGAGGGGGATAAGAGCAAAGGGGAGAGCGACGAACCTGCTTGTTGGCATATTCGACAAACGCATACCCTCTGGGTTTGCCTTTGAGAGGGCCTGATTTGTGAAAGAGAAAGTCGAGTTTGGTGACGTTTCCAAACTTGGAGAAGACTTGAAGCAGAGCGTATCTGCGGTGTACGTGAGCGTCTGGAACAAAAAGATGTGCCGTACTCACTCGTCGACTGTATGATCGAGGTTGCCGACGTATAAACGATTCCCGCGTTGATCCTCGGGGCGGGGTGGGGCGGCCTTGGACGTCGACGCATGTGGGGGCTCTGGGTCGGACGCCGGGATGGTAAGAACTTCAGTGGTTGATGGATTTGCGGCCATTGGGAACAGCTAGAGTGGCGAGATTGGGGTCTGGTCGTGGAGTAGACGAGGTTAAGTTGGGAGGCTGTACATTTGCAAAAACAGTACAGCCACCATACATACGAAACTCAAGGAAGAGCTTGCTGGACCTTTACGAGTCCTCCAAGAGATCGCACGTCGGATCGCCAAGGTATCAAAGGAATCTAAACTCCCATTGGACGGGGAAGAATACGTGCAATCGTTCAAGGTTGAGCTGATGGACCTAGTACTATGTCGTGGCGCCAAGTTTGCGGACATTTGCAAGGTCTGGCACCTACGAGCTCATCTGACGCTACTTTAGATGACCGACCAATTTGAGGGCGGCTTGATTCGTGTGTTGAGGCGACTCCAAGAACTAATCCGACAAATGACGCAGGCGGCGCATGCAATCGGAAACATGGAACTAGAAGCAAAGTTTACCAAAGGCGTCCGAAATGCTCGAACGCCAGAACTCGGTCATCTTTTGCTCGTCATTGTATCTGTAGATTTTGGCGTGCTGCTCGTTGGGGGGCCACGTGGTCTCCCCGGCGACAGCTAACAACCCTCGGTAGCTCAGTTGGAAGAGCGTGGGACTGTAATTGGCAATGCATGCTTACATAATCATCCCGAGGCCACTGGTTCGATCCCGGTCTGAGGGACTCTTTTTGGGTGTTTTATTTTGTTGGGAAAGGTGTTAATTTTATGTACTGTACCCCACCCTGAAATGGAACAGATTTTGATTTTGGTGACATCATACCTGATTGATCCTCTCAATGCCTACATTTTTGTATCCAATCTATAGAGCAAGGATACGAGAGGGTACCAGCGAAATTTTTGAGGCAATTCATTAGCTTGTTGGCAAGATACAGAAAAATTAAGATACACTCAAGATTGGACCAAATGACTGGGAAGTGGAACACATGACTGACTAGTGTTTTTTCCCCTCTAATTACCAAAAATGCCTGCCAAGTAAGTTTTCTGTATGCTGGTATAGTTAAATACACATAACAAGTGTCACATAGACCTAAAATACCCAAAGAGGAAGTTGAAAAAGCAATTTCATTGGCCATTGAGGATGTCTGAGACCATGGGCTCTCCCATCAAGATGCTGCTAACCAGTGAGGGGTCCCCAAAATCACAATATGAAACTGGGTGCATGGCCACCAGGATTGACACAAGGTGCATGAGGCTGAACAAGAACTGAATGACGATGAAGAGCAAGAGGTTGTGGTGTGGGCTCACCAAATGGAGCATCGTTACCTGCCTGTCCGACTTGTGCATCTGCTTGGGTGTGCTGAATTACTCTGGAATAACAACAATGGCACCAAGGGCAGGAAATTAGGCAAGCATTGGGTTCAGGGATTCTTAGATTGGCACCCTGAGCTGAAGCTTACTACGAGCAAACAGATTGATGAGAGATTGGTTATGGCAAAGAACCCTGAATATATTGTTGGCTTCTTAGACAAGTACAGTGATGCGCTAATGTTGGCTTCTTAGAACAAGACAACAATGTGATAAAGCCTTTGCTTATGTCTTTCCTTGTAGAGAGCACACCCAGGGAAGAGTAAGCAGTCATAGGATTGAGTGAATCAACAGATGAGAGTTATATGCATGAAATCTGGCCAGTGAGCCTCACTGGCCATTTTAACCATCCTCAAAACCCACCACAAATACATGTAAGCTATACCATTAAATATACAAAAATCTACTGATTCTGCATATGCTTTCACACAGGTCAAAATAAATTATCTTGGTGGAGAAAATTGTAAAATACATCTTAGAGATATTCATGAAACATCACACCCCCTGAATCTACTGTTTAAGCAGTATTTTGAATGATCTAAAGTAGCGAACAACTACTATACAGGTGATGTATGCTATCTGCACAGTTTCAGACTAATCCAATCAGCAGAACAAAAGATATGACCAGGGGGGAATCCCACTTACCCCTATTTCCCCTCCTTGTCATTTGGAATGAACCAGCCAAATAGAAGCAAAACCTATGGGTACAATATACTCAGAATACTTGAAAACCCCAGTGTGCAAAATATCTCACCTGTAGCTGCTCTGGATTCATGTGAATTGACATGCTGCAACTGCCTGAGAAACACATACCTCCTGGGGCTTATTGAGTAGGTTCTGGCTAATATTTCTGCAGATTAAGACAGTGTAAAGTAGTGAACTATAGTAATAAAGTATTTAGAACATAATGTACTCATTAGAATTCTTTTAAATCTTAATAGTCCTGTAGAGGGGGCACTCCTATGATTTCAGCCCCTGTCCAAGACATTTACCCCTGTTTCACCCACTTCCCATGCTCCAATTGCCCTGGAAATTTGTGCATATACTCCTGTAGCACCCATGAGTAGGTCGAATACAGGGGAGCGGCATTTCCATGGTGGGATTCACTAGTGTATGTGGCACTTTTCAGGGGCAAACCCCCTCTGGGATTAAATCCCCCCTTTCTGGATCAGGATAATTTATTCTGATGATGTGATATACATATTCTGAAAGCTAGAATTAATCTGCATATTATGATATTTATTTTGGTGAGTTGTGGTGGCTTTTAGACACACCCAAAATTGCTCCTCTGAGCCTCAAGATGAACTCACAACACACCAGCCTGTAACTACATGAAATAAAATAGATAGAATCCCAGAAAAATTACCAATGGGTGCACCAGACTTTTGTGAGAACTTAGAGCCCCTAAGCATGGGTTCCTGCCCAGTTCCTGCTTCCAGGGGAGTGGGAAGAGGCAGGGAAGGGAAACAGCAAATCTGTGCAGGTTCCTGGGTGCTGGAAGGGGAACCTGGGTTTCTTCCTGGGTGACATCACTAGTTGGTGACTCTATTGGTTGAATCCCAACATATATCCTGGAATACTACAATTTGGTGAGTCTATCCTCAGTATGAGTAACAAATACACTCACTTTGCCACCTAGCTTGGTGAGATCTGGCAGGAATTCAAAATTCCTCCTGGCTGTGTGTTCAACATGGATGAGAAAGGCTACTTGCTTGGTGTCAGCAGTCAGGAGAAGGTGGTAATTTTGATGTGTGATCATTGAGATGGGTATGCAGGAGGTTCAAAACATTGAAAGTTCACTCTTCTATTGATCAAACTCTGTTTTACTTACCTGGTCCAATGCAGCTGGCAACCATGAGACTGTCACAATGGTTGACACTATCTCTGGGGGAGGTTATGTGCCCCCACCAATGATAATTATGAAGGGGAAGAACGTGCAATGTAATTGGATTGAGAACAGTCCATTACCAGAGGATACCTTATGGGCTTGCTCACCTAACAGGTGGACCAATAATGAGCTTGGTGCTGAGTACATCAAAGTGTTTGACCAGTGGACAGCTCACAAAGTGTGAGTATTATTAGAGATATGATTCTGACATACTGAGTCTTTGGCTGCACACAGAACTGGTGATGAATATCAACTTCTGATATTGGACAGGCATGGCTCACACCTTACATATGGATTCCTTCACTATGCCCATGAAACTCATGTTGGGATTCAACCAGCAGAGTTGCCAATAGCACACTCCACAAGCTTGGTATGAACACCAGCTTCTTCAGCCTGAAGTTCCATGGGAACATTGTTGTTATGGTAACCACTACTACTTCTGTTTGTCATGTTGATCAACATGTCATCCCTTTGTGGTCTCCCTTGTTGCATGTGGACACTTCTGACTTGCCTGCTTATGAAGACACATGGATGTATGATGTCATGACCCTGTATCCTGTAGCAACGTAGCAATCATAACAAAAACTGTACAGTCACGTGACTTGGGTGCTTATGGTGGTTACCCAAGTTGCTCCTGCAATATCTCCCCCATGTAATGCTGGAGCGAGGAGCGACCTGACTCAGCGTCACATGACCCTCGGACCCTGCACGGCTCCTATAAGATTCGGAGCCGTAACAAACCTAGGTGAGACCTACACGTGACCAGTAAACAGACACACATGACTACTCAAGGCTGCCCAATAGCAGCTCCACGCTACACGTGACCAGCCTGACTGCAGACTGCGCATCCACAAAGTGACTCGATGGATATATATGTATATAAGAATAGGGAAAGCAACCTGAGGCCCTCAGATTGCTTTACCTCGTCTACCACTGGACTCGACTAGCATAACTACCAAGTAAACCAACTAGAACTATACCAATATAAGGAACTATAACAATATAAATACGTAGCCACTACATAAGGACAGACAAAAGAGTTGAAAGACGGGTCTTGACATATGACTCATAGTGTTCTCTGATTGGTTTGTCACGTATGACTCACACATCTCCCACATGTATATAAGAGAGGTCTCTGGAGAGCCAGACTCTCATCCATTTCAATCTCAATTGACTATGTTTGTCATGACCTGACACAGTTCTACACATATATTCTGATTTATTTAATGCTTTGTCAGCTTTGACTCATATCCAGGTCACATGACCTGAAGAACTTTCTGGAATCACCGACGTGTCTGTATTTGATATCGTTTTTCCAATTAGTGGCTTCTCAATGCTGTGTTCTGTATGACTTGGTTTGTTTTCTCATGGCTCATCGCATGTATATAAGATGGGTCGAGTTTGAAGAGATCTCTCAAGAACTTGACCTCTTGGTCAATTCTAGTCTCCTTTTAAATACTCTTACTTGACATCTCATCATTGCCATAAGTGAGGCTTGACAATGTTCCATCTCTACTCCTGGGTGTGCTATTCTGAAGAGTTAGCTATAGTGAAAGGCTTTATTGCATTCACTGCTATTGTCTAAGAAGCCAACATCTCACATCATCATGCTCAGGCTGCCAAGCCACACAACCAACTTCCTCCAGCCCCTAGATCGAGTAATCTTCCATTCCCTGCAGCGCTGCTATGGCCAGGCTGTGGGTGAATATGCCTGTAAGAATATTCCAGTAACTAAAAAGAACTTTGCAATGTGAGTGACAATAATTTTTCATTTGGATTAAACTCAATATATCTTGATGTTCAGGCTTCTGCACCAGGCTTAGGAGCAAGCCTACACAAAAGACAAGATCTTGTCTGCATTTGAAGTGACAGGGATCAAACCATTTAACCCCTGTTGAACCTCTGTCATGAGGGAATACCAAACACAGATGGTGTCTCAAAAAGCAATCACTCACCCTCAGCCTCTTCCACATCCTGCTCTGCCACTGACACCACAAAGCTGTTGTATTGCCATTAGTGCTAGCTCAATGGATGTTTTTGAGGACCCAGAGGTGTCAGTTGAGTCTCTGAGACACACATTGGGAGGGATGTTGGGCCTAGTTGATGGTCCAGAAGCCCGAGCTTTCCTTGCCAAGACATGAATAGCAGAGCTACAAGAAGAAGTCAAAGGGAAGAGGAAAGAAAGTAGGAGAGGAGGAATGGTTGGTTGGTCACAGGTCTATACACAGGAGGCTGTACTCGAGGAGGTACAGCACAAGGAGGAGTCACATGCTCAGGGTGCTGCCTCTAGAATGCAAGGTTGAGGAAGGGGAAGAGGTCACAGTTGAGGAGTGGGGAGACAGAGTCAAACTGCTAGTGGGCAGCATCTAAACACTCCCATAGCAGCCTCAAATGAGTTAGACAAGGACCAAATAGCTCACTCCTCCTTTTCTGGCTTGGAATAATCTGAAGATTCAACTTAAATTGTAGCTTTTCAGTTCCATTTTCTATTATTTTCATCTGTGTGTGTTTACTCTATGTAAACAGTTTGTTTCTACAAATTTGAAGCTTGTCAATCAAGTTGGTTTTTCTGGAAATGGTCACATTCCACTTCCTGGTCAGGTATGGTACCATCTGCTGACAGTGATAGCCTTGACCTTTCCCCCTTGTTGTCCAGGTGTAATTTGGACCTCATCAGGAAAATTCGTATGGGCTGGAGAGCCTATTGGAGGATGAGAGTGGCGAGAGGTTCAAGCCTGTCCACAGGGGCTCCTGGAGCCCCAGGGAGAGACTAGAAGCATGGGGTACAAACAAAGCAATGCATCCCAAGTTCACTAAAATGCCAGTTTTTTAACCAGCCATCTTTTTGTCTTTTCCACTGTGCCAAATCTCATTTGGATCAAAATTGACTGAGAAAAATGCAAATTAGTGTCCCAAACACGACTCTTTTGAGCATATCACCTACCATATATGGAAATTTGAAATTTAGTCGAAAAAAACAAAAGTTGCAGATCACTCTGGATGTTAGGAATGTTCAATCAGAACTGGATTTGGATGAGAATTGATGGAGAAAAATGCGAAATACTTTCCCAGACACAAGTCTTTTGCAGCACCTTTCACAGATATGCATATATGGGGGTTTGTTTGTACCCTAGCTTCTAGTCTCTCCCTGGGGCTCCAGGAGCCCCTGTGGACAGGCTTGAACCTCTCACCACTCTCGTCCTCCAATAGGCTCTCCAGCCCATATGAATTTTCCTGATGGCCTAAAAATGTCAATAGTGTTGCTTTAGACTAAGCAAACAACCGACCTGAAATTCCAAATATCAAGGTGCATAGTGAACAACATGTGAGTGGGCATTTGTTGAAGTGAGTTTCGATTTTTTGAGTCTAGGTAGGGGGGTTTTGATGGGGAGGACAGAATTTTTATATTGTTGGGAGCCATATTATCAACATACTCATTGCCAGATGAGGTGTCTATAGATGGTGGGTGCCTAGGATGTGAGAAATATAGCTAGTCCTACCTTTCATCTCTGTGTCATTGCTGTTGGTGTGTTCCCCCAGGATTCTGGGTTGTTTGGGTCTGGACTGGGGATTCTGTCAACCAGTGGGTGCTTTTGGGCAGCTGCCCTTTTTGGTCTGGGGGTGGCTTGGAAAGGGTTTGGCCTTTTTATCAAAAGGAGAGCAAAGAACAACTAAGCCTCACTAGGTTGATTTTGGTTTTGGGGCATTGCAAATTGGATATCTGACTGGAATATAGTAAGAATAACAAAGGGCACTGTTGGAATGTGGCAACCAACAGCAAAGTCAACAGCACATTCCATGAGCTGGGACTCAATGCTTCCTACTGGTGCCCTATGTTCCATGGGGAAGTTAGTGTCACTGTTGAGATGGTGACACATGTAAGTGATTCCATTGTCTCAGTTCCTGTCTGGTCTCCTTTGTATGGTGTGGATATGGACATGCTTCCTTCTTATGAAGAAGCCATGGACCTTTGTTGATTTGTTCCTTTGTTGATGCTTACATGTACTGGCTACTGTTTGTGTATATAAGAGTGGTCTCTGGAGAGCCAGACACTCATCTGTTGAATCTACTACATTCCTCCATCCTCACTCTTCCCTGGGTGTGCTCTCTACAAGGAAAGACCATAGCAATGGCTTTAGTCCATTGCTGTCTTGTTCTAAGAAGCCAACAGGCACAGCACTCACTTACCCTACTTTGGCAATGTGGAATCTCTGCAGTCATGGTGGGTTGTGGTATGCAAGAAACCAGTTCACTGTGCATGCACTGCCACCATCAAACCCAGAGCAATACAACATCATCCAGCAGGTCTACAAAACTGCCATAAACCCTGGCTTAGGCACTGGGTTAACAGATATTGCTGCATATATCTGTGTCCATGACAAGCACCAAGTGTCAGCAAAAACATATTTTCAAGTTCTCCCCAGTAGAACTGCTGGTTCACCCTACTGTTGAAGAGCTCAAGTAGCACCCATATGTGGCAAAGTGTGCCATAGTGCCACTACTGAGGGCTTGTGCACAACTGTGCTTGCACACAACCTTGCTTGTGTGCAACCATGTTCCCAAGGGCTAGTTAGAACCCAGATGCTCTGTCTGGTCCCCCAGGTGAGGCCAATAATGATATACAAACAAAACAACACTGTACAACTGGTTAACTCACCCCAACTGTTTTTAACAGCATGCTGATAACATCCAATAACAGAATGTAGATTAAAGATTGGGTGTGCACAAGTTGAACAGGACATTGGGGAACAATTGACAAAAAACAGGTGAGCTTGAAAGGGTTGTGCATGAAAATCAACCATGGAAAACAAATAATGATTGCACTATAGCATGATGTTATGTTACATGACTCACATCCTGTAGTTCAGCCTCGTTATCCAGGGCTGCTTTTGTGCTCTTGTACTCCTCCAAGGCCCTGCTCATCAATGCTACTTTGTCTGAACTGTGCATGACCTGTGCCCCATCTGGCATGAGCTTCTTGAACTTTGCCCAATAAGTTGCTAATTCATTGTCCAACTCAATGACCATGGGATTTGCCTAACAATGCATCATTAGGTGACTAACCAGAGTCAAATATCATGCTTGCCTTGGCCTTGGTCAGATCCTATTCAGTGAGCTTAATGGTTGCACATTTCCCTGTAGGTCGTCCCTGGGTTCCTTGGCTGGAGGTAACCAATAATTGTGCCACTTTATCAGACAGGGAGTGTTGCTTCAAGGCCATCTGTTTAAGCCATTAGCTTAGGTTAATAATTGATAAGGATATGCACCTGATTTGCAATGGGGGTGGTGTGATCCAGTTCCCTAGCACCACTTGCATCACCAGAAGGTTGAGCATGCCATATGAATAATGGTGATTAAACAGATTGCCTGCCTGCACATGGTTCAGAGTCAGTTGCACAGCCTCAACACCCATAATAAGTTCAATCTATTGGAACACATAAGTCCAATAGTTTGGTGCATAGGGTGATTGTTACCCTGTTTCCCATTTCATAACAAATGCCATGACCAGTGACATCTGGTATCCCAGAATCTTCACCCATGGATTTAAAGGATGCTGTAAGCCCCTTGGCACTGCATGCTTTTGTTCTGAGCCTTTCACCCTTTGCAGTTCAGTCAAGGAATCTATGCATATGGTAAGACAAGATATTGCAATAATTGCATAAATACTTACAATGGCTTTTTTTGCATATCAGGCTCAATGATAATTTTTGAGCTTTTGGACTGGAATATGTCTTCCAACATCTAAAGCCAAATATTGAGTAACAGATGAGGCTACTTTATCATATGCACCTCACATCCCTGTATCACCTTACGCATGTGCAAGAACATCACAAGGTGAACACCAAAGTCAAACCATATGTTATGGATCTTTGTGACTGGATTGAGTTGGAACTTGACCTCCCCCCCAGTGTCAGCAGTCCAATGGTGACCCTAAACAACTGTGAGCAGGAGGTATTTATTCAACAGAGATTGAGATGGTACAACCTCTAGGTGTTTGAGTGTGACAACAATGCTCCAATGACAATCTGCCACTCTCTTGATTTCAAGGTCTTTGAGCTTCATATACTAACAAGCAACTTAGTAGATATTGTGCTGAGTGCAGGAGCACTCACATGTTTAAAATTGAGAGCTTGTTGGTTGGTCCATCCTAGTGATCCCATGCAAGCTCTGACTTGAACCACTAGACTAAGTGCCACCATGTTTTGCTTCAGATTTTTTCAAATCTATGACACATCACAATAAGTAATACTTGTCTCCCAATGAATGTCTGCTGCTTCCTGTGGTCTTTGAACCCAAACTTGTGTGAAACTGGACCTGGTAGTTAGCAAGGCCCAAGAAAAGCAGGAGTGCCACTTACACCAAATGACTCACTGCTTGAGCTTTGAGGTAAGTCCCTCTTGGATAAGTAGTTGAGTGCCTGCCATGGCCCCTGTGTTGTCAGTACACTTGGTATTAACAAGCCAGCTAAATGCCACACCCCACTGGTGAACTTGATTGCAGGGTTTTACTATCTTTGCCACTTCACCCATTGGTCAAATCCACCTGGGGAGCATTTTTAGCATGTTGCCTATTTGAATGTGATAAGCCTACCATTGCAAAGAAAAAGCTCTCCCACACTGTGAAATCCACCAGAGCAAATAAGTGGTCATGAGCACTCAGGACTGGTGGGAGTGCTGGGGGCTATCCCCCCAGATAGCTTGCACTCAAGAGACCAAAGGTGGGATCCTGAGTGACTGACAGGGCTCACAAGCCTGTGCATATAAGTGCTCATGAGTACTTAGCATTGCTGAAAAAAGAAAAAAATTAAAAAAGTATAGCATAACTGCATCCATTTTTAGTGTAAATAAATGAGACCAAAGCAACCACAGAGCTATGTACAGTGCAACATACTGGCCAGCACTAGAAGACACCAGCATCAGCTTGAAGGCAACACATGTTACACAGACTAACCAGCTTGACTAAACCCCACTGTTATTCGTGTCAATAACACCAAGCACAGATCCATGTTAGCAGCCAACACCAAGTCAACCAGAGCTCACCAATGGCATGTAGTGGCAAGACAACACATACACTACACAGGGGTATGCACTTAAGTACCCTGAACGTCAACAGGCAGCCACCAAACAGCTGAATGTACCTATGAGACTCTGCATAAACAGCCACAGTGCAGTGGAGTGCAGTGGTCATCATGAGGTTGAATGGCAGCTTGAGTCAAGTCAGAGCTGTTCATGATGAATCCATGCAAGGTCAGTGCTAAAGCAGTGCAACAATGTCAGGTCTGATGGAAAGGAGGGGCATGCCTCAGTCATGGGATGGTCAGATTATGCATGCTGGAATCACAATGACTCATGGACGATGGTTAGCTGGACTTCGCCAATTTTCTGCTTCACACCCAGCTCAATGTCTGTTGTCCCCAAGGTGTGCCATTAATCATATCTAGAGTGCCCTGCCACTACACTAACTATGAGGCTTGAATGTGGTGAAGGTGTGCAATGTAACTTGTTGTGACTGGTGTTTTCAAGCACCTGCACAAGGAGGCCAGGTAGCCACATAAGGGACAATTGTGACCAAGCAAGTTCCAAACAGCAAGGTATGATATTTGAGAACAACCACTAATGTTATGTATTTTGTGCCTCAGTTTGTACATGCATATAATTAACACTAAATTTACTATATAAACAACTCTGAGCAGCTGTGGGTGTTCTGTTCATCCTCATAAGTGCTGGTGAGCACCTGACTGGTGCTCATGGCAGTATTTTGAACATAGCTTGCACTCACAAGCAAATGCAGTGCTCATGAGCACTGAGGTAATTTTCTGACATAGTGTTTTGATATTGTTGACTTCAACCAACACTAGTGATAGGGGAGGTTTGGGTCCTTCCAGCATAAGAAGCCTTTGTATGGCTGCTGTATCATGTGATGACATCTGGCCACTGATGATACAGGGTGATTGTCAAGGCAGGGAATGGTGGATGCTAGTCTATTGACAGGCAGAGCATCAGCAAAATCAGAATTACATGAAAATGTTTGGAGAAAAGACTTATCTCTCAGGTGCTTTCAAACCTCCAAACACCCAAACAGATATGTCGCAACCCTCCGTTCTTTCTGGTCACTTCTTATTTGCACGCTTATGCGATACTGCTGGGTACTTCCCAGAGGAGCTGTTGTGATGGGTAT
>WSTK01000221.1:6759-46507 GCA_019616945.1 Ceratobasidium sp. 414
CCTTGGAATGGCAGTTGACTGGCATAGATAGATGACTCGTCTGTACTTGTCTAGTATATATACTGCAGCAGACAAGCCTGGTTGCCCCAGCTTGTTCTGTCTCGTCACACATCCTCTCTAGGGAGCTCCCTCCCTCCAACTTAGAACTTGCCCCCTCCTCACGGACTAGCTTGGGATCTCCCTTCAGGAATCCAGTGACTAGGTCCCTCAGTCAGCCACGAGACCTCGACCCCACCTCCAGGGCTTTCCTTGGTGCACACCGCCACCAGTTCCTCCCTCCGCCACCTTTTACATCATCCCTAGCCACGACTCCTTAGAGGGTTGCGACATTACAGAACAAGCTTCCACAATGGATGCAGGACCTAAACACACCACAGACCCGGTAGAAGAGCTCTTCTGGATCCCACAGAAAGGAGCTGACCAAAAGCAGACTACCAGATCACTCCCCCAGTATTCACTGAGCTTAACTATGTCAACAGAACCAAGACGAAACCCAGAGCGACGATCAAGGCCAACAAGCGTCAGGCCTCCGTCGGCCCCACCCAGCATAACACCGTCAGCAGCAGCCAGCGCACATGAGGACCAGGAAGAAGCCCCTGAACCTCACTCCAGGGCCTCCTCGGTCGCTTCCCAACACTCCATGCCCGGCATGATGCCGGAAGAAGACAATACTGTCCGGCTCAACGAACCGGCCAGCCCAATCGCCGGACCATCCACAGGACCAGAACCAGAGCAGCGATCGCGAACCTACCCCACCATCATACACAATGAGGAATCAGATAGCGATGGGGAAGCCATCCACCCACTGGCCAGGGTACCCATGTGGGACCTCCGGGAAAGGCATACCCCTGTAAGGGCCCCTGCACTTCTCGAACCTGAAGGAGCCATAGACCAACCAGCTCCCCCATATGTAGCACCTAGAGCACTGGAACAAGCCAGTCCAGTGGAACAGCAAGCCTTATTCATAGACTTAATGGGAAGAGCGATGGGACCTCTCGTCCCTCAGATCGCCCAGAAAATTACAGGTGAAACCCTGGGGATAACTCAACTCAGGGAACAACTAACGGACATCCAAAACCGACAGGTGGCTATGGCAACCCACATGGAATGAATCGACCATCAGCAAGAGAGGCTGATAGCCAGGCTACAAGGGCCTCCAACAACACGTGCCAGGCACTCCAAGGAATACAGGAAAACACCAACGCGCTTAAAGACATAACAACCTGCCTCAGAGCTTTACTGAACCTCTTCGCTCATCTACGAACCATGAACGAGCAACAGCTCGACACCCTGAAAACCCTAAAAGAGTCCAACGACATCACTAGGGAAGTAATCATGGCCATAGACAACCACCTCACCAGGTTGACCAACGAAGAGGCACCAACTGAATGATCAGAAAGTAGGGCTTCTAATCGTACTGATGTATTCGAAGAAACCCCACAGCACCAATCCACATAACACCAGGTGTGACACAGAGACATCATCGGAAATGATATCCCTAAAGGAGTGAAAGCAAAAAAGCCCAAACACTTTGAGGGGAAGAAACGTGATCAAGAAGCAGAAGTCTTCCTAATGAAGATGGAAATGTACTTCAATGACTATCCAGGGGCTTTCTCTGACAAACGAAAAATCTCGGCTACGCTTACCAACATGAAGGAAGGTGACAGGACCTGATGGGCCAAACCCCTGCTATGAAAGCACCTGGACAAAGTCCCACATGTGGCGTTAGCTTCCTGGAAAGCCTTCAAAGAAGTCTTTCTGCTAGCTTTCGGAGACCCAATAAAGAAGGACAGGGTGGTGTGAGATATCCAACGCCTCCAACAGACACGATCAGCACAAGAATACGCTTCCCAATTCCACATACTCATGGACAACCTTAGCTGGGACGAACGGGTCCTTATCAACAAATTCTGCGCTGGGCTAAAAGACAACGTCCAGAAAGAGATCCTACGGATGACCTTCATGCAAAATACGGAAGCAGTGACGCTCGAGCAATGGATCGAATTAGCCATTAAAACGGATGACATCCTATTTGCAACAAGAGGAAGGGACAACTTGAACCACCACACCAGGACCAGTGGTGCAATACCGGGACGACAGGGCACCACCGAGGAAGGTACGAATAAACCCAAAAAGAAGAACCTCTCAGTTCAAGAGGAGGATGGACAAAAAACTCTGCATGAAATGCACAAAGAAGGGACACAGAAAGGACATGTGTCGGGCTACGGAATGGAATACAACAGGAGGAGGAGGAACGGTAAAAGGGAAAGCAGCGGAGGTACAGGAAACAAAGGAAGACGAAACATCAACCTCTTCAGAGTTGGAAAACTAGGACAGCCCCCTGTACCTGTGTCAGGAGGCAAGGAGATACCCAAAGGTCAGAAGAAAATGTATCACATCAGGGTCACCGATAATACACCACATACACATATTCTGATGAAGGGAATCATGGACCCAGTAAAAACACTCATCGATTCAGGCTCCTCAAGAAACTTCATGGACATAACCTTCGCTAGAAGGAAGTCCTTACCTTTGGTGGAGCTACAATTCCCAAGGACGGTCATCACCATAGATGGGCAACAAACTGCTGAAAAAATACGATTCCATACAACAATAGACTTTGAGCTAAACAGAAGAAGCTTCAGGGAACGCTTCTACGTCATGCCCCTAGGAGACACCCCAGCAATCATAGGAAAGGAGTGGCTCACTAAATACAACCCAGACATCTGCTGGGGAACAATGGAAATACAGTACTGTGACAAATCTGAGAAAGGAACCACAGAATCGGAGCCGATTGACCCCTCGATCCCTGTCGGCTCTGAGGAAGTGAGTACCCTAAAAGGAAAGGAAGCATCCATAACAAAAGGGTCCATTCCTCTGGAATTCCAGGACTTCGCGGACATTTTCGATGCCGAGAAGTTTAAGGAATTACCACCACATAGGAAACACGATTGCGCCATAGAATTCAAGGAAGGTGCCGAACTACCCCAACCGGCAAAAGCATACCCCATGTCACCGGATCAACAGAAAACACTCAAAGAATTCTTGGCACAAGAACTCCAGGATGGAAAAATACGACCAAGCAACTCCCCCACTGCCATGCCATGCTTCTATGTGAAAAAACAGGATGGGTCCCTCTGATTGGTCACCGACTACCAGAAAATCAATGACATCACTGTTAGTGACCAATTCCCCATCCCACTGCAAGAGGACCTCCTAGAGAAGCTCAGGGAAGCAAAGGTGTTCACTAAACTCGATCTATGGTGGGGATACAACAACATACAGATCAAAGAAGGGGACAAATGGAAGACAGCTTTTCAGACCAAAGACAGACTCTACGAATACGTAGTAATGCCTTTTGGGCTCAAGAACGCACCAGCAGTTTTCCAATGATTCATGAACGAGCTTTTTTACGACCTGAGGGATGTCTTTGTGATAGTCTACCTGGACGATATCCTGATCTACTCCAAAAATAGAGAAGAGCATGTCGGGCACGTCAGGGAAGTACTCCAACGACTTCGGAATCACCACCTTTTTGTGCGACCGGAAAAATGTTCATTCTTCGTGACCACCGTAACCTACATAGGACTAGTCATCATGCTGGAAGGAATATCAATGGAGGAAGACAAAGTCCAGGCAATACGAGACTGGCAGACACCTGAAACCCTGAAACAGGTGCAGGCCTTCCTAGGCTTTGTCAATTTCTATCAGAGATTCGTCCCCGCTTACAGTTCCCTGGCACAACCATTAACATCCTTAACCTGAAAAAACATGGTCTGGAGATGGTCCATGCGGCAACAAGAAGCGTTCAACATGATCAAAGAAGCCATATGTTGCCAACCAGTGTTAATGCATCTGAACCCCAACAAACCCTACATTTTGGAAACAGATGCGTCAGGAGTAGCCATGGGCTCCATCCTCAGTCAATGACATGAAGACGGCAAATTTCATCCCATTGCATTCATGTTGAAAAGTTTCAACAAGGTCCAACACCAATATGACACCTACAACAAAGTGCTCCTAGCCATCGTCGAGTCTCTAGTCCATTGGCAATACCTTCTTGAAGGAACCAAGCAAACCATAACCATCTATACGGATCACTGAAACCTACAGTTCTGGAGCAAGGCCAGGATCATGGATAGGAAGCATGCCTGGTGGTACAAACTATTGGCCTCATACAACTTCGAAATCATATACCAGCCAGGGAAGCAATCCGAGAAGCCAGACGCATTATCCTGAAGAAGTGACCATAAGGGGGTCCCAAGCCCAGAACAGACCATGATAGCCGCCAAACGCTTCATTGGGTTTAAGGCCAAAATAGGAATCAACATCATAGACCAGATCAAGGAGGCACAGGGAGAAGACAAATCCCTAGAAACCCTTATACACAGCGTCAAAAACATGGAGGATCTACCCCCATCAATACGGAAGCAATACAAGTGGTACGCCGGGGAGGAAGGGCTATTATGGTATGACAATGCAATTCTGGTACCAGACGACCTGGAAATCAGGAAGCGAATCCTAGGCCTACACCACGATTCCCCAGTAGCAGGGCACCAGGGACGCACCCGGACCCTGGAGCTAATCAAAAGACACTACACATGGCCAAACCTGAAGTCGCAAGTCAACAGTTATGTGGACCAGTGCAAAACCTGCAACTGAGCCAAGGCCGTAACACAAGGAATACTGGGAAAGGACATTGATCTACCCAACGAACCATGGGAGGAAATCAACTACGACTTCATTGTCAAACTGCCAGAATCGGAAGGTTTTGACAGTATCCTAGTGGTCGTAGATCGCTTCTCACAGCAAGGGCATTTCATACCCTGCAAGGAAAACACAGATGCAGAAGAACTAGCAGAGATATTCCTATGGGAAGTCTGGAAGCATCACAGCACTCCAAAGGTCACGATCTCTGACAGAGGACCGACGTTCAAGAGTAACTTCCTGAAAGCCTTGTACAGGCGGTTAGGAAGCGAACCCCGATTTTCCACAGCATACCATCCTCAAACAGATGGACTGGCAGAACGCACCAACCAATGGCTAGAAGGGTACCTTCGAAGCTTCTGCAATCACAGTCAGGATGACTGGGCGAAGTGGTTGCCTATAGCGGAATTCTGCCACAACAACCAGAAGAACACAGCAACAGGCCTAACCACGTTCGAAGCAGTATACGCAGAAACCCACAATGGCAGTTCTCAGGAGAAAAGGGGTCCTCGCCCCCGGCTGATATGATGGCAGAACACATGAAGTGGGTCTGGGACAAGGCCTGAGCATCCATGGAATACCACCAGAAGAAGGAACAGAAAGAAGAACCAAAGGGGTACGAGAAAGGACAAAGGGTATGGCTAGACACACGAAATATCAGGACAAGGTGACCCTCCAAGAAGCTAGACGACAAGTGGGCTGGACCTTTCGCAATAGCAGAACAAATATCTTCACATCCTTATTGCCTGAACCTACTGAAGTCCATGAGGATCCATAACATCTTCCACGTTGGTCTTCTCTCTCTCCTTACAAAGAGGATTCCTTCGGACGATTCTCGCCGCAGCCACCACCCGTCATTACTGAGGAAGGGGAAGAACAGTTCGAAGTTGAGAAGGTCGTAGAATGGGAAGAAAAGAAGGGGCAACTATACTACGAAGTTAAGTGGAAAGGATATGACTCGCTGGAGAACACTATGGAATGCATGGAGAAGATAGGGGTCCTAGAGCGAGTCATGCGCCAATTCTGCCACTCTTTTCCCGCAGCCCCAGTACCCGCCAACTATAAAGAAGTACGAGGAAGAGCTGGGAACGACATCCCCTCCACTGCTACCACCCTCGCAGCACTTGACCTCGCCTCCCCCTCTAATACACTATGGTCGTCGTCAAGTCCTACGCCACAATCATCTCCAAGCCCACTGGGAACGAGTGTCGAGGTTGCAACATCGAGGGGCGCCGGGCCAAGGCCAACGAGAACGCCCGGGACCAGTCGAGGTGGGGGCCCAAGCCAAAGGTCACCATCAAGGCCTGTGGCAACTACCTCCTCGTCTCCGAGGGGTGTGGACGACTCCGGAATGGAGGAATCAGGGAATATGTCTGGGACACCCGGAAAGTCAACAACTTCTCGGACGCCCTTGAGTACGTGGCAGAACTCGACCCGGGATGCAACCTCTGCTACATCCCCCTGCACAAGCGGGCCGGCTGCACCCTTAGCGGCAACACCCTGCACCACCCCAAGCATGGACCCCTCATGTGGGTGGGGGACGGACTGAGGCCAGACGATGCCTGGCAAATGTCACGCACAAAGCTCTATGTTGCGAACAAGTGTGTCAGCGACTCGGTCTACAGAGTCGTCACCAAGTCCAAGGGCCAGTTCCCGGACCTCGAGTGGAAGGCTGATGGAACCTGGTGGGTGCGAACTGACCACATGCAAGAGTGGATCACCAACACCATCCGAGAGTGGCGCACCAAGACCCCAGAAATGTACCACAACTCGATTGACGAGCTCACCCGGGACCAGGTTGCCAATCTCCTGTTCCGGAAGGGAATGTCAAAGGGCCAGTTCTTCGAATGGCTCGACCAATACTCCTGGAGCCAACACATGGGATGGGAGGAGCAATACGAGGCGTGGGAACGCCTTGACGAGAGCCCCAAGGAACACTTGGAGTGAGCTGGAAAAGTTTGGGCCCCCTAAGGTAGAAATGGGTAACCAGTCATTGCTACTATGTGCCCCGGATAATGTAGCCCCAAAGTGTAGATAGTCTCTTTTCCTTTCTTTTTCTTCTCTCTTCCTTTCTTTTTTTTTCTTTTTCTTTCTGTGCTCGCCTGGCTTCGGTTCTTGCTGAGGACTCACACAAAGGGGGGCAAATGTCACGAGCCATGAATGGCACCCCCCTCTTTCTTCCTTTTTCTCACTCCTGTCTCGTTGTGACTTGACTGCGGACTGGCAGATGACTGACAACTCAGAAGGATGATTCTTACAGTTGACTTGCCTTGGAATGGCAGTTGACTGGCATAGATAGATGACTCGTCTGTACTTGTCTAGTATATATACTGCAGCAGACAAGCCTGGTTGCCCCAGCTTGTTCTGTCTCGTCACACATCCTCTCTAGGGAGCTCCCTCCCTCCAACTTAGAACTTGCCCCCTCCTCACGGACTAGCTTGGGATCTCCCTTCAGGAATCCAGCGATAGGTCCCTTGGTCAGCCACGAGACCTTGACCCCACCTCTGGGGCTTTCCTTGGTGCACACCGCCACCAGTTCCTCCCTCCGCCACCTTTACGTCATCCCTAGCCACGACTCCTTAGAGGGTCGCGACAATTCTGTTCAATGCATGCATATAGCTCATGCTGGTTGCTTACAGGCCCTTTGGGACTATGCTTGAAGTTCCAATCACCATCACCTTTTCCTTAGACTTGTCCGCATCACTGCAGTGACATTCCAGCACATCCTTGCTAAGGTGGCCTTAAACCATCGCAACCATTCCCCATGCTTGCTTCAGGGCACAGATGCATTTCAGACGCAGATCCCATGGCATAGCAGGGCTGGGATGCCTAACATCTTTGGTACCTCTTGATATCTCCCACCAGTTTTGACGGGGGTGCTATTGACTACCCTAGGTTGTAAACACCAGATTTGAGTGGTTCAAGGTTGTTTACTTGGTGTCTATTTGCTCATGGATTTATTTACTTGATTAATCTACATGGCCAGCATGTCTTCTATCATGCAAACATTCTCCTAGCCTTCCAGCCACCCTCCGTCCTAAAAGACACACTAGAGCCACAACCCCAATCACAGGTGGTCACCTATTTCAGTGATTGGGAGCTCAGCAATGGATACATGTCTTTGACAACCCCAGAATGATGTGTGCGAGAGGAACCACATGGCGTGTGCCCTGACATCTGAGGAAACACTGGGTGAGTACAAAAGGGAAGGGGTGGCACACCAAATTGGTTGTCTGGTGGTGTGTACTGGCGCAATGGCACCAGTGTTCACCCAACACTAAACAATCAACATAGTGGTGTACCCAGCATGGAAAAAGAAAGAAAAAAAAGGGGGGGATATTTATGGGTGAGCACATTGTGAGGTATGAATGCTGCCCCACCCTGCTGGTGTGTGCAGGAGCAACTGCACAGGGGTTCACCAATCGTCAGGGCAAAGGGGGAAGGAGGAGACAGAAAGAAGAAAAAGGACAGAGGAGGGGGGGGGAGAAAAAGAGAGGAAGAAAAAAAGCAACTGGGGGGAATTGCAAAGAACACAGAACAGATACAAATTTTTGCCCTGACAGTGCATGTGGGAGCAGCTACACAGGCATTCACCATTTGTTGGGGCAAGCATTGCACAGTTCACTGTAGGCCAACAGGAACCAGGGAGGGATGATGGGTGAGAATGATGAACAAACATGGCACATGACCCTTTTTAAACATGGGTTCAGGGTGTTGTTTGTACACGTGACCACTTGCTGGAAAAGGGTGTTGTAACTAGGGATCCACACAGTACGCGCTGACTCAGTTGCTGAGCAATGTCCATGGAATCATCTGGAACTGCTGTATATGTGTGGACAACAAATGTTGCAAAGTACCTAGGAGAATATATCAATACCAGCTGCAGAGGAGAAACCAATAAAGTACCAGAAGCGAAGATATCCTTATCATCAGGGTTTCAAAGCAGATTTTCTACCTCGAAGTGAACAGGGTCTTTGATGTGATTGATGAGACTGTTCATAGATGATACAGCTACAGCTGGTAGAATGTATACAGAGGATAGATATAGGTAATAGTCAGCATTCAGGGTCAATGAATATGGATCCTGGCCCTCACAAGCATACATCATTCTTGCCAGAGTCCACCTGTCTTGTAGTTAAATCCACCCAGGAAGCCAATTTCTCATAGTTTGAGAGCCCAGCAGTCTTCTCCAATACAGCACAATGCTGCACATATATGCTACCCTCGAAGAGTCTGGAGAGCTATCAGGGATGGAGTCCACAGGCAAAGGCACAGGAGGAGCAGTAGGAGTTGCCGCTGTGGCCAAAGCATCCAAGATGGCTTGAACCTGAGTAAAACAATCTGGAAGGGTACTACCAATCAACTGTTTCAAAACTGACTCCACCTCAGAGTCAGGGTTGGTGTGGCAAGCCTGGTCAGTGTCCTTAAAGACAGAGTTCCCTCCCCACACATGGATTTCTAATATGAATCAGAGTGTGGCCCAGAGCTTAAACTCGAAAAAGCCCACTGGGCATGCAATCCTTCTCTTCGGATGAGGCATAAGAGTGGGAATTTTGAGATATGAGGGGGTACCTGGGTCAGTAAGTCAGTTTCATCTGCAGCACCACACAGACACGGGGGAGAGCAGGGCGATGGCAGATCTTGTGGCCACCCTCAGGCACTTGAAGATTTGGCGCACGACTGCTGTGAAGACACTTGAGGTCAGCGACCCTCCTTTCCTGTCTTGAGAGAAGGAGCTCAGTGAGCTGTTCCACAGCCTGGGGCATGCAGGGGAACCAGAGGAAGTGGGCGAGCCAGTTCTCCTATCTCGTGCCAGGGCTCTCATGACCAGCAAAGCAGGGAAGAAGAAGAGCTGGGGCATGAAGGCGGGCGGCCAGAAAGGAAAGTCCAGGTCTGTGTTGCCGAGCAAGGTGGAAATGGCCACAGCATGAGATCACTGGAATGAGTACTGTCAAGGCCTTGAGGACGACCAGAATTGTCCAGTGCCCATTGGGCTGGCCCAGGCACTATTCGACCTGTTGGATGGAGACAAGGATGTAGGTATGGAAGAGCTCAGGGACATGAGCACCAAGCAACTATGGGCGAGTCTTGGTCTGCTGGGCGCGACTCAGTTCCCATTCGCCAAGCAAGGCAGTGCAGGTGGAGCTGGGCCACGACCCAAGTGGCACCAGATCGTTGGGTTGCTTGCAATCCTGAAGGGTGGGTTCACGGTGGGGCTCGGGCAGCCCACTCGCCCCACCATGCTGTGTGACGACGTGGGTCTCAGGAAGACGCTGCAGATCATTGGAGCGATCAGCCTGATCACACCATGCGGGAGCAACAGGAACAGCAGCCAGACAAGAGCTTGCTCCCCCCTCCTTTTGCCGTCGGTGAGTCGGCCATGCCCCCTGGCTTTGGAAGTGACGCTGACTGGAGTAGAGAATGGGACACCGTACTTCACCGGGCTTGAGCAGATCCCGAACCACCTGTCCCTCATCATGGGGCTGCGCACCCTGGCCAGCCAGTGGATCCAGCAGCTGAAAGCATTCACCAAGCTTGGCAGCTTCCACATCCTCCATTTCTCCAACGACGTAAAATCGCAATCAGCCCAGTATTTCAGCGACCTGAACAGCGAGTACAGGAAAGCGATGGGGCCCAACAACTGAAACGCAAGCAAGGTGATCATATTGGCTGAGATGCCGGTGAGTTCAGGTGGCCGCTGCTGTATGGCCAAGGCTGATTGCCTGCTGGGCCACCCTTCGCAGGTGATCTTGAGTGAGCTGGTGAGGTGTTTCATGATGATAGACAAATGCGGCAGCAAAGCCGCTCAGAGAGCCGGTGTGAAGGGGGATCCAGACACTTTGCAAGCCAGAACTGATGTGCACTTGGACCAGAGCATCTTCAGCGTCCGGTTCAACTTTGTCACATACGACAAGTCGCACACGCGGCAAACTGTCACCTTGCTCAGTTTGGCCGCCTTGAAACTTTCAGCCAAGGCGCTGGTGTGTGTTGGCACCACAGCCACCCCCATCTTCACTGGTCCAAAGGAGAGTGAACGACTGGTCGATTCTCCCCCCCCCCCACTCTTGCCATGTCATGGTGGGCCTCAACATCTGAACTGACCGTGGCCTGCCAGGACATCGCCTCCCAGGGCAGAGTGCTGTGACACACACCAATGATCAGGACAGCCAGGCAGCAGCTCCACGACCGCATAGTCGACGAACAGGGAGATAGGGCCAGGGAGTGGGACACCAACACCAGGACACTGACCACCCAGGTGGCAAAGAGGGAGGGCATAAAGCTAGCAACTGCAGCAGGCGCGTTGAACGACGAAGTGCACCTGGATGGATTCCTGTATTGAGCGCAGGTGAAATACGAGAGCCCGGACCAGGTGAAGATAGTGAGGACCAGCTACATGATGCGGACCTCCATCGACATGCTTCGCAAGGCCATGCTACCTATCGTCCTCTTTCGCACCAGCACCTCCAAGGATCCCAGCGGCAAGACCGTTCTCAACCTCTGGCCCTACCAGACTGTGACGGTGTGGGCACCTCTCAGGGACAATGAGCAGGTGGAACTGGACCATATCAACAAAGTCTGCAGCCGTGACAAGGAAGGCGAGGAGCCACTCAACTGGTCAGTGAGTGGAGCGCACCCCATTGCAGAGTTGGTGCTGAACGTTCTTCTGTCCTGTTGTGCTTCAGAATTTCCTGCTAAACCTAAAAGACACTGGCCTGCATCTGGATGTTTCGAGGTTGAAGCGGGAGGAGAAAGAGGGAGATCTCAAGCAGGGAGACCTGACGAGCCACATAGCTGACAATTGGGACCAGCACAACATCGTGGAAAAGTGTTGAGTCGGCTGCTGAAGATGGATGAGGTCATCCAACATGACTGGGAGGGCAACCTGAAACCACCAGTCTACCACACCAATGGAACCCACAACCAGGAAGCCGAGGCGGCGCTCCCTGATCCCCCACTGCTCAAGCGGCCACGCAAGTTTCTCATCTACGTGCAGTACAAGCTGCACCAAACTCTGCTGAATAAGGTGCAGTGCACTCCCATGCCAAAAGCGCCGGCAAGGCTGACACACCAGACCATCCCATGCAGGTCTTGCAGATCCGCGGCCGGGGCCTGGTCGAGTACGACAGGACGATGTCCAAGGCCAAGCATGCCGCAGGAATCACCAAGTTCAAAACCAATGATGAATGCTAGATCATGCTGATCAGCAACGTGGGAGCCACTGGCCCAAACCTGACAGCCGCGTCCATCGTGATCTTCGTGGTGAGTGGTCGACCAGTGTTGCATGAGCTCCGACAGGTGCTGACTGACCAAACCCAGAGCAGTGTCTGGTCTGGGCAGGAGAGGAAGCAGATCATAGGTCGGATGTGGCAGTATGGACAGTTGGCTGAAGTCATCATCATAGACATATTCACACCACAGGGGCTAGACCTCATGCTCGCAGGCTATGCCAGTGCCAAAACCATCATGTCTGACATTTTCCTCAGGGCGGAACAGGACCTCCACCGAGCTCACAAGGCCATCACGGAGCATGAGTGCCAGCGCGATCTCGGCAAGGATGAAGAGGATGAAGAGGAAGACAAGGAAGACAGGGACGACGCACTACCGCCCGATTTGCCGCAGCCCAAAAAATCTCAGGTCGCCAAGTGCAAGCACAAGACCGCCGCTGCCCCCTCGCCCAGCGCCGCGGACAGCGACAATGACGAGCCTGTCGCTCCCCTAGCAAAGAAGGCGAAATCAAAGCCCAAGACCGCCAAGAGCAATAATCCTAAGTGGGTGCACAGCTGCAAAGTGCCATCTGCAGCGAGTTCCACTGGCCTCAAGCTGAGCGCCCCATCTGCAGCCGGCGGTCCATCAACGTGTCTGCTCCCAGCCGCAAAGCCAGACGTGGGACCCACTGCCAGAAGCCCCAATGCGACGCTGGTCCATCGAAGCTGAAGGTATGGACATCTAAGCTATTGTTGAGCACCTTGGCGGAGCAACCGGCCCCTGAACCAATCGTTGCTGGCCCATCGAAGCAGAAGCAGTGGACGCCCAAGGCATCCTCAAGTGCCTTGGCGGAGCAACTGGTTCCCGATCCGACAGCTACCACGCCCACCCTGGCCCTGCAACCACGCAAACCCAGCGGAGGTGCTTCAAGTAGCATTGGGATCTCGTGTTCGTCCTCGGTGGTACTGCCCCTGTCGCCTGCACCTCACCCAGCCTCGTCTGGTTCGCCGCCACCTATGTCGTCGCCCAGCTCTGAGCGAAATGAGGATGCTACTCCATCTGCTGCTCCAGGAAGTCCAGCAGCTTACACCCTCCCACTCCCTCCCGCCAGCGGCTCTCGACATCACAAGGCGCCCACCCCTCTGACCTCTGATGGAGCGGAGCGCCCAGTCGTTCCTGTGGTCAGCATCACCAAAAGTGCCCAGCGCAACCTTGGCTCAAACCAAGACGCGATGCCAGCTGGCACCCGCCTGCTCCTGGCTTCAAAGCCTCCCCCTGATCGCTCTCCACTTCACAAGGTGCCTGCCCCTCTGGCCTCTGACAGAGCGGACCTCTGAGTCGTTCCTGCAGTGAGCGTCACCAAAAGTGCCTGGCACAACCTTGGCTCAAACCAAGACATGATGCTGGCTGGCCCCCGCCTGCTCCTGGCTTCAAAGCCACCCCCCAGTCGCTCTCCACATCGCAAGGCGCCCACCTATGTGGCCTCTGACGGAGCGGACCACCGAGTCATTCCTGTGGCGGGTGTCACAAGAAGTGCCTGGCACGACCTTGTTTCAAACCAGGACACAACGCCGGCCGCCCCCCGCCTGCTATTGGCTCCAAAGCCTCCCCCCGATCGCTCTCCACTTCGCAAGGTGCACGCCCCTCTGACCTCTGATAGAGCGGACCGCCGACTTGTTCCTGCAGCGAGCGTCACCAAAGGTGCCCAGGACCTCGACGACCAGGGCTACAAGGTGGTGAACAAGTTGGGCTTTGGATATGAAGTCGCTCAGCGGTCTTGTGCCTCGCTCTCTGGTGCTCTGCACCCGATGGCCCACAGCGCCCCATCCGCATCCGCCAGTCCGTCCTCTGAGGGCAAGAGCTCTGCTCAGGGCGGAAGCGTTCTGCAGTCAGGCCTCTGCCTCTCCACTCAGGGCTTGACCGCCGTCCCACCGCCATCCTCTCAGATCAAAGGCACAGACAGCCCCCAGGTTTGATGGGAAAAGATGAGCGTCCTAGTCGCCCAGCAGAGAGGCACCACCGCACCAGTCCATGTCTCGGCGAAGAGAAAGCATGATGGCAGCAGCATCGCAGCGCAGCCAGCCAGCGACCGCTCTCAGTGTGTCCTTGAGGAGCGCCGCCCCAACCCCCTCGAGCTCCCAGAGACCAGATGTCAGCGGCAGCTGTTCCCAAGCCACCGAGGCTCGAGCCAACCGCAACTGCCACCAGCACCACGCGTTCTGTGACGTCATCGTCCACTGGTGGCTCCAACACGCATCAACCCCAGTCGCTCAGCCAGGATCATGGCCAACACAAGCGCAGGGGCTTCCAGAAGCGGCTGGCCAAGCCACCAGCCGCCCAGGCTCAAAACACGAAACATAGCGCTGGGGCCTCGATGTTGGATAGCTGGGACGCGCAGATCAACAAAGCGACCTCAGGCCCGCACAGCCCCTCCCATGTGCGCAAGGCAAGCTTGTTCCCCAATGACGCATAGAGTGCACGACACTTCACATTCACATCTGCCTGCGCACACGCCACTCCAATGTAGATAGTGTTGATACCTCTTTTCTGTGTGCGACTGGTATGTTTTATTTCCCTTGACTGTTTCGTGTTATATTTGCCTTCCAATTCTTGAATCATATCGATATGAGCTGATTAGGCCATGCTGTGAATCATCAGGGGGACCAGCTGTTCAGCTGCTGAAATAAGCAGAACAATGTCAGGCCTGCATATACTTAGTGCACCCACATGCTGATTCCCCTTGTTTTCCTTAGGGGGAAAGGCAGTGGGAGCGCCATGGTTTCGCCCTGTGTTACTACTCACTGCAGAAAGCGCATCAACAAAAGGCGCATGGCTATAGAGAGCTAGACGAAACAATAACATGGTTTTCCAGGAGCCCCAGGAAATCCGCTGGCTGTACACTGCTCAGTAGTGTGTGGAGATGGCGAGCTTGGAGGAGGGAGCCCAAACCTGATGAGTTGGCCGGCAGATCCAGCCCTAGCAAGCTTGCGCCTCGATGCTGCAAGGACTGGCTGGGGTTGAGGAGATGGCGGAGGCTTCTCTTCCCCAGCCAGGCAACCTTGGCAACCAGGTGAATCGTCAGGCAAGAGCAGGCGTACAAAAAACTTCAGCTGCTGGTGTTTCCAAGAAAAGCCAAGGAAGAAGCGTGCAGCTACCCCTGCTGCTCTGGCTCCAGCAGTCAGTGCCATGGCAGACAACTGTGAGACAGTGGCTACAGATGACTGTCCTTCTGGTCCAAAAGGCTACCACTACAGCTCACAGTCGGAAACCTGCTGCCACTCCAAGGCCTGCCCAGGCCGACAATGAGAACCAGACAGTGGCTGGGCAGCACCGCCATTGCCCCTGGTCGAAGCCCAAGACTAAGTCATCCAGCCGCGTCAGCTGCACGCCAGAGAGCCTCAACGACCAATCTGGGCCTTGGCTAGAACCCATGCTGAAAAGACCAGCGAGTGAGCCCTAGGACTGGTGCTGACCTGTTCAACCTGTTGAACTGGATGGTTCAACAGCCTGCCCTGTCCAACGCTGCTTATATATCCCAATCCACACACACCCCTTCACCTCCCCCTCCGATCACCCCTTCGATCGCGCACCCTCACCACAGCTGTAGCCGCGCGCCAGCCTCCATCTCTCTCTTTTAGACGAGCTCAAGCAGGTAGACGATCAGCACAACTCTGAACATGAGGATAGCGACTACCGCCCCACTGACAGCTCGAGCAACGAGAGAGAGGAAGCACAACCTGCACGTTGGTCACTGACCTGGATTCCCGATGCGCCTGCATATACCACCCACCACCGCAAGATCAGAAACCTCTCACCCAGAAATGCTTGAGTGTACCCAAGCAGCGCAGCTGCTGACGGACTGGTCTCATGGTGCGTCCTCAGGGCGGTCCCCTCGAAGCATGCCAGGACCCCTTGCCGGCACCAGCGGCAACAGAACCGATCGTCCACATGCGTTTGCGTAGCCCATGCCGCCTCTGCAGGCAAACACATGTTCCAGCTGCTCAGGAAATGGTGAGCCCTCCACGTCCCTCAATCCCAGGGCCATGACGCTCGGACCAACCCAACGACAGCCAGACGGCCTGGCGTGGCTGTTTAAGCGCAACCTGGCTCTGGCGCCGACCCTAGATGCCCTCACGAGCCAGGCAGCTGCGAAACGCCTGACTGCACCACAGGGCGGCCACCTTGCCAAGTTAAACTCCTCCACGGCTCAGCTCAGAAGCCAAAGCCCAGACGCCCCCATTGTGAAGCTGACTTGGACCCGCCACTGATGTTATGTCCTTTTCTTGTTGTTTTAATCTTTGTTAGTTTCATCCTCAATGAATAATATCCCTCTATCTGCCCCCTTTAAGTCCCACAGAGGGTGACAGCAAAGCAATCATCCCAGTCCACAGTCTGATTGAAGCTGTGCATGAAGCTAGCAAGCTTTGGATAGATGACATGCCTTCAAACTGGCCCACAATGGTGGACATCAGATGCGATGTGTTGCTCTTGCTTGGTCCGCAGCTGGACTACATAGAGTACAGCCTGCCTGGTATGAAGGTTGGCCTCACTCATTCACTCTCAGCGCAGTGTGGTCTTGCATGTCTGATGGAAAACTCCAGATCCTTTTGCCTGGGGGAACTGTGGACGTGCATATCAAGTCGGATGTTGAAACCTGGGCTACCCTGTATGTAGAAAAGTGCCCCAAGGCGAGTGAACCCGGCGACACAACCTCTGGCGACGCTGGTGACGATGCGCAGCTCGCATATCCAGCGGAGGGAGCCACAGCTCATGCGGTCAGTTTGTTGCCAGCTCTATGGCACCATCGCCAAGTATATGCTTACAGATCGCAATGCTGGTGTTGGAGGTTAGAAATAACAAGGGGGATACACTGTGAAATCAGATTTTTTCATACCACTCAGGGCATGAAGGGGACAGGCAATGTCAGGTGAGCAGATAGGTTTCCCAGCTGTAGATTGAAGCACATTGATTAAGGGAATTACACAACCAACTTATGGTTACATGATGACGAAGCAGGCGATGAAGCGAGGTTAAATCTTGGTTTGCAATATATGGACGACATAGGGATGCTGAAAAGGAGCAATAAGTGTGGGAGAAAAGCAGGTGAGCAGAGGTGTGTGGTCAGGGCAGAGATGATTATCAGTGTGACAGCACAGAGAGAACTAGATTCTACAACCAAGAGACAACCTTGAACAACAAAAACTGCCCAAGGCGCTAAGGTTTGACAGACATAGAGCTGTGCAAACACAACGCGCAGTAGAACCCTAAGGACTGGGAACTGGTTTCCCGTCCTCAGACCTTGCTCAACCTACAAAAAGGCCGTGTTCCACAAAGCACTCCTGACCACCGACCCCTGAGTCGATGGACACTTCTGCGATACCTGGATGTTGGCCAAGCTAAGAAGAGGTCTCGTCAAAAACACTCTCTTCTCTGGCTGTAGTGAGACATTGTGGCGACATCGCTGCACAGCCACTATTTTTCATGCCAGATGATGGTATGAGGGGACATTGAAAAGGAGCAACAAGTGGTGTCACAGCCAGGCAAGAAACCATCTAAGGTCATCATTTTTATCATATCCGAAAACCGCCATGCAATGTGGTGATGTTTACTCATTTGCAGATTAGATGTTAGCTCTTGACAGCCGGTGTTTATGGGGGACGTTACTCTAAACACGAAACAAGGTTGTGTGCTGTTTTAAAGACAATGATAATGAATGTTGGAACAACTGGCTGAAACATTGAAGTAGCATTTGTTGTCATTTGCTTGGTGAGCACTTAATGCAACTTGTGCAACCAATCCACTGGCACTAACTCATAACTCACGAGCAGAGTAGGTTGTGTGGTCTGCGATGGAGATCAGGTAGGTCATAGGATGGTGCTGGGTGTTTGGGCAGTTGAGGATTGTCCACGTTTACCACATCCTTGTCACTTTGGACAGTTGATGTTATGTTGGCTGGTGTTGCAGGCAGTAAAATACCGATATGTCACCAGCTCGTCGGTGTTCAAGACGTTTCGAGGAAGCTCCTGGAAATCAACAGCGACAATAGCAATGATGAGAGCATGGAAGAAGACAAAGGCAAGCAGTAGCCCACAGCTCCAAAATCAACAGTGGTTGCCTGCCCAGAGAAGCAGCTGGTTGTAACTGAAAAAAGGTTCTTGGCCAAGCAAGGCCGAATATAATAAGTTAAGCAAAGGCAGCAAGTAAAAGAAGATGAGCTCATCGACAGGTACTGTCACCGATGAGCCTGCCAAACAGGTAAAGTCATCAACCAGGAGGAGTCAGAGTCAGGGCAAGAGCCAAAGCCAAAGCCAGAGGACTCAAAGTCGAAACTGATGCTGAGGCCAAAGCCAAAGTCGAAGCCAGAGCAGCCAAAGCAAATTTCTCTGCCGCTTGCACAAGCCAACGTCGTCCGGCTCATTCCATTGGTCAGTCTACGAATGACACAACAAGCACCCCACTCTCCTGCAGCTCTTGTTACACCTCCCTCTTCTGGTTCTAATGTCACTGCTCTACAAATTTTAAATATTTCTTCTCACCCATTATAGTTCAGCCCCATTCCAGGTAATTTACTTGCAGCTTGTCGACTGACTATCATTTATAAACCCGACTACAGATGTGTTGGGTGATATGCACCCATTATGCCCCCCCAACGACACAATCAACGAATATCATACAGGTGGTCAACTTCCTGATGTGGCGGCATATGTATGCCTTAGCTAGGTTGGAACTGTGTGTGGAGCGGTGACTCACCTGTGGATTAGCCACAGTAAAGTTGTTCTGCTGTAAACAGTGTGTAAGCAGTTATGTACATTATCAGATACATCCGAGCATTGCGCGGATTGAGCACATTTGAAGGTGTCATTGAAATAGCGGTAGACGAGCTGGCAACCTGCGAGATATAATATTATTATATTGTGTCGCCCCAGTCAGATGGATTCAGCTTACACGGGTTGGGATTAAAACCTTGAGATGCAGTTGTTTCATCTTTCAGGGGACCATCAGGGGGCGCTATCAAAAAAGCAGGATATCAGATCGCAGTTGATGTGGTAACGCAGACCCTATGTTAGAAAGCTGGTTGCAAGGAGCGATACAGGATATGGTATGCCACATGACATTGCGCGTGACGGACTGGGCTCAGTTACCCTGGCGAACACCAATCGATGAGTGTAGCAGTATCCAGAAAAGTGCAAGGCCATGATGCAAAGAACAAAAACTGAGACTGGGTAACAAATAAGAATGATATCAGTGTGTCTTACCTTGTTGAATAATACCATGGTTGGATACTCGATTACCCCCCTGTGGGGATATCAATTTTATCTTGTGCAATCGAAGTCACAACCCAAACAAATATTATGTATGTGATAGAAAAACAATGAAACATACACCACAAATGACTGAAAATTCAGTGTGTACCGACCACAACATAACAACTGCCAGTGTTGCCACGTCTCACCAGGCACAAACCCATACACAAACACTGTAAGTGATTGTAAATATTCAAACCAGAATAACTATTGTGTGAATTGTAATAACTCTTGCAGTGCCCCCTTCAAGCTGTATGGCTCAGCACATGCATGAGTGTGGACGAAGTCCAGGCAAGACCATCAGTCAAATCATAAATAAGCACCAGGGTCACATTTCAGTGCTGTCAGTCTGAAGTCTAGCTCACAGTTTGATAGTCCTCACTGCCAAAGCCTTAATTGCATGGTTTGAAACTCAGCAGCCTGCTATTGGCCTATGTTGCACTCATGTCTATCTATCATCAGATATTTGTTCCATCATGAGTAACTAAAATTCTTACAACCACTAATGGCTTGTTCTAGTACAAGCTAGCCATTGATTCTGACATATCTACCTGGTAAACGTTTGCTCAATGAAGTTGAACTGGTGTGTTTCCTCATGTTTCATGGGGATCTTCCTGGTCGCTACATGCACAGCACAATCTCTGGATCCTCCTATCCCCATCAAGGGTGTTGATGGTACAAATGATTGTGAGGTCTTATCAGTGTAAACATGTTATGTCCATCCCCTGCTCGCCTGTTTCTCTTCACTCAAAATGTATCTGCCCTGTTGTAGTGTCCCATAGTATTGTGCATGTATATCACCAAATGCACAGCGTGTCGCTTGCATGACTCTGTATTGTTTGAAATCTCTGTCAAGTAAACATTTTGTCTGACACATCTGGCTTTGGTGGTGGGTAATGCCATCGTCCAGAGGATGAGATGAGCTTCATGGTTGCAGCTCACACCCAAGTGCGGTTTGTACCACCTAGTTGGAGGCCATGTGTTGTGATGCACAAATTGATAACAGTGCTAACATGAGATAGGTGTGCACTTACCAGACAGTTACCACTGCACTCCCAGTAGTTCAGACACTGCCATGTTTGTCATGGCATTTCAACCCAGCTGGATTTATCACCTGCTGGCTACGATGGAGCAATGTCATACACCACAGAGGTGCTTCAACATCTCCTGGGATTTGAACACAAATTCAAGCCTCACAGGTCAAATTGTCTCAGCCAGTACATTCCACCATGGATTGGGTGCCACTGCAATTGAGGCAATTGATGAAACTTTCCGTTGTTGGCAGTCAGCTAGTATGTATGTGAACTAGTGATTGTACCAGCACATACCATGATGGGATTAGTCACTGACGAAGTATGGGTGGGTCAGGTTTTTGGGTGGTTGTTGATAGATAGCAATGTGAAGTTGACATGTGAACGAGCTTTGGACTTTTTTGGCCCTGTGCTAAAAATGCTGTGCGTACACAAGCTGAGGTTTGCTTGTGTACAAGCATGGTTTATATATATTATTATGATTACGATGTTAAACAGGAAACAAGTGTCCAATTTTGTGGACAATGATAAGGAAATGTTCATTGAGATAGAACGCTGCAAACACTGGATACTGCACGACCAACCACACCACCAGTGTGTACTTCTCCAACCCTGATGCACAGGCTTTAAGGGCCAACTCTGAGCTTTCCAACTTGGCCTAAAACGACAGGGGCATTTGACCCAGCACAGGTCACACTAGTTGAGACCAGGTACTCATCTTGGTCGGGTACATGTTCATCCTGCCTTCTTCCTCAGCCAGGTCACCAGCTGTGCCACCGGATCCGCAAGGTTCCAAGTGACTTTGTTGTTTAGGGTATTATTATTTTAGGCCCCTCAATTGGTAAGACACTCACACCTCATCAAAAGCGCGATTTTCCCAGCTTAGGTTTGGCAACTGCTGGCGAACTCGGTTTAGCTGTGTCTGCATTGGCCAATGACTTACCAGTGATTCTCTGGGATTCGCCTCTGAGACTCTGGGCAAGAAAATTGCGATCAATGGTGGCAATGTCGACCCAACTGGTGGCCATGTTGCAGTTAAGTTAATAGTAACTTACTATTACCTGCTGCCAAATATTGAGCCCCGATGAGCAAACAACACATGATGAAATGTGTCGTGAACCACTGCCAGATGCTAACAACTCCACTGTGTATGTTGTGTTGGAAGGACAAGCTTGCATCTGAGCTCAAGCCATGACAAGGCTCTGACTGCACTTGTCCATTTTGTCATGGAAGAACTGGGTGTCCCCAGCGTAGACAAACCTTTCTCGTGCAATCTCTGTTGTTCTGCTGCTGGACGGACTTTCCTGGTATGTAATGTCGCCCTGAAATATTCAACTCTTGCTGACTGTAAGGGCACGACAGGATCAACTACTTTCCAGGAATCCTGATGGTCCTCTTGGGGGGGGTACTTTGCATATGGTATCTAGGCATGATGCATTGTGAAGCTCTGTGCTTTGAGCTTATGGTGATGGGAACCCTCATGGCAATGGGCATGTGAGTACAATTGGACTTGGAGCTGCTATGTATCTTGCTGATCATAGTTCTACCCTAGGTTCAAACACACCTTCAAAAAGTACAAGACATGTAGTATGATTCGAGAGGTAAGATGTTTATTTGGACTCCACAAACTCGCCTGTGCGGCATTGTGATGCCATGAACTATTGTTTATTCCTCCTGCAAGCACAGTCGATGACGCTTCTCCCATGGGTCCAGCCAAGGATCTACCAAGTGCTCCAGCATATACATGTGCAATGGGTGCAAGTTCTGTCACAAATGTTGGGTTGAGTGGACTCATGCATATATGTTGCATGAACTACGTATATGCGGTCCATTGGCCTGCACCACCTAAGCAGATCATGATCAACCGCATTCTGTTCAATCAGGAAGAGACTGTGGCAATGATTCCTCTTTTACAGGAAGGAGACCTTGATGCAGATGAGTTCCCAGTCAGCTTCAGTTCGGAAATGGCCACAAGGTGATCCTGATACCTCTAATGTTCCTCAACTGGGGCAACTGAGCCAACAACGTGGAGGATGACACCTGCTAGCACATGGTATCCCCCAAGATGTTGTTGTGTTCACCCTCATTGTCTTTTGTACCTTCATCTGGCATTGATTTTTTGCTGTGTTCAACCGTTTATTTGCCTGGTTATTTTCTCAATGCATTAATACCACCCAAGAGGCCCAGTGAAAACACACACTTTCAACTGGATAAAGTCGGCTCCTGTCTACATCATCAAAAGCACAAGATGAGGCCAGAAAAAAGGTATTATTAGAGCGTTTGCTCGGGGCTCATAACCTACAGAAAGATGTAACACTAAATAGTTAATAGCGTACTTAGCGCAGTCAGACAATGAATAAGACAATGTATTAAACTAAGGAAAACATAGTGAGCGAAGCTCGCCTTATATACTATGTATTTCTACAATAACTATAAACACAAGCTGGCTCGAAACAGATATAAACCCCACCTATTACCCTGGCTGAACAGCTCACACATCGAAGCACGATCACTAACATACGCCTAAGCATAACCACAATGTGCCACACGCCGCTCGCCAGCGCTCCCGCCCACAAGGACTAGGTGCTCAGCACGATAGCCCATCTTTTTGTTCTAAGTGTGATTTTTCCGACCCCCAAAGGACAAAAGTCAAAAGTCGCTGGAGAGCAGACGACTGGTTCATTCAACTTATATACATGCAGGTACAGAATATCTATGGACTGTAACAACGGTGTACACGCATGTAAGTACAAATGGAGACGGGAGGGAAGCATATGGAGACAGATAGGAGGAAAACAGGAGTATATGCGCTGATATGTCGGTCAGGTTCAACATGGTCCCAAGCGAGCGAGCGGCTACTCTGGTTGCCAAGTGCTCTCTCGGCAGCTCTGCAATTCGCGTAGCCGCTGCGTGCGCCGATCGGGCAACAGCGGCGTTGGGATCGCGTGAGCCGAAGGGCGGGGGGGGGGATCAGCAACAGAACCCGAAGGCGCGGGCGTCAGGGGAACATCTGGACTGACAGGCGATGGGGTCCAGGACGATTGGGGCGTCCTGGTGCACCTTGGCCTCGCCAAGGACCTCACTGTCTGGCTCGCCCAAGGCATCCTCATCTGGCCCGCCCAGCCTGAGGTCGTGGATGATGCGTCGGACTCACCGTCCTCATTGTCTCCTGTGGACCAGTTCATCTCGTATTCTTCCTCACACCTGGCCGCCAATTTCTGCGCCTTAAGCTCGCGTCTCAGGGACTGAGAGGTCAGCAACGACCCTCTGCTGGGATCACCGATGTGGGGCGGGATGTTGTGCTTGTTGTGAATACGTTCGCAAGCCCACTTGTTGAGGTTCAGGGGATCAGGCCCCCAAGCAGGTCCGTCATGAACTGCGGGATATCCTCGCCGGTCTGTGCCCGTTCGTACATGATATACCACTGCCAGAGTGGGGTGTACACCGGGTCCGGCGTCTGTAGTATATATGCTGTGTCTTCCGCCTCACCTGTAGCTAACATGGCAAGTGGCCGCCTGTGAATTTCACATCGCGTTAGCTATTGTATAAGGTGAGATAATGGGCAAGGGGGTTTAACTCACTTGTGGTTGAATAGCTGGAATTCTTTGGGTCCTATTCTAATGATACCTGGTACACGCACATAGACACATTGCAGGTGTCAGATGTGCTGGATGTGCTCGCAGTGAATAGGAGTGTACCCCAAATACGCCCACATCCCACACCTCAAGCCACCAGACAATGAACAGACCCACAACCAGGTCCACCCTGTCCTTAAGATTCTGGTCTGTCAGGGGCATGACAGTCGTGGTGGTGCCCGCCTTAACTAGCACCCAGTGGTTTGCAGTACAGATGTATTGGCGCAGCAAGTCGCCACGCCCCTGTTCAAGGGGGTCCATCTCCCCAACCCACTTGACACTTCCGACCAGAACGGGGTTGTACCTGAACTGGCCCCTCATTACCATGGGTTTGGTGTTTCGGGGGACCACCGGCTGCTGGGGGAGGGCGGGCTGGCATGGGGCATCCATGGAGTAGGTGACGGTGCGAGGGCGAAGGCCAGGGTGAGGGCGAGCCATAAGTACAGTAACACAAGACCGGGAGACTAGTGGAGCTTGAGGAGGCGAGGTATTTATATTTCATCAACCAACTTAGGTTTGGGGTTGCGGTGACAGGTGGGTCACCTTGATCAACAGAATTGAGGGTTTGTGAAATCAAACGAGGGCTTTTGTTGCACCCTGTGGTTTTCACGCAGATCAGGGGCACATCAGGCAATGAGACAATAATCAATATAGGATCAGTATGGTTCACAAGTCCTTGGTAACCCCTTGCCTAGGACTTCGCTCCCCTTTTGGTGGTGCTGACCACCACCACAGAACTTAGAGGACAAGTCCTAGTAGACTGAGTGGCACCGTGAACTCACCCATGTGCTTATGAGTAGATATTGAGCACCTAATAAATGTTGCTCAAAGTCTCAGTTCTTCTCCCTGGTCATCTAGCCCAGACCCTGCGCCCACCCTACCTGACTCATCCAAGGCGATTGGCAAGGGAAAAAACCCTGCACGCCCTTGCTCATCCAAACCCCTGCCAATCAGCCGTCCAATCATCTCGACCAGCGAGGACGAGGACGAGGACGAGGAGAAGGATGAGGAGAAGGAGGAGGAGAAGGAGGAGGAGGAGGAGGAGGAGGAGGGCAAGGGCGATGACAAGGGAGAGGACGATGGCGTGGGTGCTGCACCAGACATACAGGCGATGACACAGCGCTTGCTGCTGGGATACGTGCTCCACGGCCCCACCTGGTTGAACACCCTGTTCCAGCATGTGGCGGGTGTTGATGTTCTGCTGCGCGACAGCGAGCCGATCACGAAGGAGAGGGACAACGCCCGCATGCAGGTGCTGCAGGACTCGGAAATGATCGGGCTCGAACTAAACCACCTTGTCTCGGAGGAGAGGCAGAAAGTGTGTGAGACGATGCTCATGTTCGGTCTCGCCTGCACCAGCGCGCCGTACAGGTCCGATTTGGCCATGTCGGTGCAGCCAGCCTTGATGGGCTCCATCAAGGTGGGCATACTTTCAGTTGTTTTTATTTTCGTTTCGTTCTCTCTTGCCGCTAACGCTGACCACCCACGCCCTCTTCCAGGACATTTTCCTTGTCAATCTGGTCAAGTGGTTCCAGGCGGCACCCAATGTCATGCTGCCAACTGCCATCAATGAAGCGATGACGATAGCGACCAGTGACGAGCTCTACGAGCACGACATCGTTTTGATCAACAAGCAGACGAACCATCTGTGGCTTGACCTGACTCGCACGTTCGTGCTGGACACCCAAGTGAGGGGTGAGTCCCTCAGCCAGCCTCCCACACACATCTACTAATGTTTCATGCCGGCGATGCAGTCGGGGATTCGGCACAGCTCGACCTGGGGGTCCTCAACAGGACTCTGGCCAGTAAGCTTCGCCCCTCGTCTCTTATATTGCGCGCAGTCGACACATACATCCCTTTCGGTTCAGAGTGTGCACACACACACCAGGTTTTAGATCATTTCCACCCTGCGCGCGGAGTGGGTAGGACCCAAGCGGAATCCCTGTGGCGCGTGTGTGGGGGCATGCTGCTGCAGGGGTTGCAACAGGCGATCCAGGACAAGAGACCCGATGACTATGTCTTCATGCACCACGACACCAACGCTCTGCCGCTCCCGTCTGCTTTCCCCCTGGTGTGGGTTTTCGACCAGGTGAGCCAATGCAATGCAATGCTGACCGACTGGCGCCCTGAACTCCAGAAGACCACCTAAGGATTGATACGATTCTCGATAGGGTATTAAGCAAATTTTTTGTAGAATGATAGGTATGGCTCTGATAGTTATATGTATGGTATTCTACATCGAAAATGCTGCCAAATGATATATAAGACATCCCAGACATATGAGATATTAGATGGTTTTTCAAAAGTATGAACATGCAAGACCAATTTTTGATAAAGATTGATTGTAAGAACAATATTCTAGTCATTTTTAAGCTCTTAGATACATGATATATACATGGTTGAGTACATTAGGTGTGGCAAATACATTACCCAAAGGGCAGGCAGGTGTCTGAGGGTTACAGCATGCCCCAGTGGACAGCCGGCCGCTCACTGTGGTGGGCAATGATCACTTGATGTATTAGGTGACATCACACCAGTGATGTCTTGAGGGGCAACCCCGCCTGTTCCCATGTGGATTCGTGCGGCGAATCAGAATTCGTTGAAAGAGATGGATGTATGCGTGTATTCCCTTAGTGCATTTTGCGCATATATCCACCTCTTTCAATGGATTCGGATTTGCCACGAGGTTTCATTGCGAAAACAGGCAGGAATTCTTGCCTGCAATTGATACACCAGACATACTCACTCAGTACTTATATACCACGCCCAATGGGCCGTGGGCCGCTTGCTGGATTTGCTAGTTGAACTGCAATTGGTCTATTATACAAAGAAGAAAACAGAAACAGGCAATCATATTAAGAAAAAGACAAGCAGAGGCACTAATTAAACATTCGCCGGGTCCTGTGAACACAAGGAACGCGCGAGCTTGACTGCTTACAAGGTAAGTAAGCGCATATATGAAGAAATACATGACTTACCGTCTTCGCGGTATCGCACAACTTCGCAACCAACTGCTGTGATTGTATCTGCACAAATGTGGCGCTCGATCGTGTCCAGCGCCTGTCCGGCGCGCCTAAGAGCACACGGTGGGCGAATTCAATGGCCCAGTATGCGCCCGACACGAAACGGAAAACGCGGTCGAGATGTGTCGAGCGCATAACGGCGAGTAGGGGGTTGAGCGGCGGCAGCTCGTCGCTTGGAAGATCAGGATTCTCGGCAAACACTTGTTCGAGATGATCGTCGAGAAATGGACGATCGTTTTCGATGCGCGAAACAAACAGCAGGATGTACGACATGCTAGGCGAAGAGGGAGAGCATAAAATTGAATCAGAACATGAAACTCAGTCGGAAATGTACCTAAGATTGAAACGGAGTGAGAGGTTGAAACGGTAAAGGACGGTTTGATCGAGTCGTGGAGGAAGCGCAGTAGAAAGGAAGTAAGGGTGAACAATCACGGAAATAGGACTTAAAAGGAATGTACCCTGAGGTAAATAAAGCCCTGTATTACTAGAGTGAGGGTTTCAATAACTGAACGCAAGACAGAGGGCGTATTCCATCCCGATTGGACGGCACAGGATGATATCAGACCCGACGGACAGCCAGCCACTCGCCGATATCGGTTGCATAGCTGGGTATATGCTAAACCTGATGGACAGCCGGCCGCTCACCAAGGTTGCATATATCTGCCAGTACACAGAGACAATACCTGATGGGCGGCCGGCCACTTGTTGATATCAGTCGCATACATGGATATATGCTGGACACGACGAACGGCCGGCCGCTCACTGGGGTTGCATATATGCATATATGCTGGACGGCTGGCCGCTTGCTGAGGGGGTATATATATACCACAAGGTAGATACCATACCCGACAGGCGGCCGGCTGCTCGCCGGGGTCACATGTATGCATATATGCTGGACCCCGATGGGCAGCCGGCTGCTCGCCGAGGAGGTATGTATATCCTACAATGTAGATGCCATACCCGACGGGCGGCCGGCTGCTCACCGGGGTCGCATGTATGCATATATGCTGGACCTCGATGGGCAGCCGGCCGCTCGCTGAGGAGGTATGTATATCCCACAATGTAGATGCCATACCTGACGGGCGGCTGGCCACTTGCCGGGGTCGCATATATGCAGATACAGTGGACCTGACGGGCAGCCGGCCGCTTGCTGGGGGGATATATATATACCACAAGGTAGATACCATACCCGACAGGTGGCCGGCCACTCGCCGGGGTCGCATGTATGCATATATGATGGACCCAACAGGCAGCCTGCCGCTGGATGGGGGGATACATATATACCACAAGGTAGATACAATCCCCAATGGGCAGCTGGCTGCTCGCTGGGGTTGCATGTATGCATATATGCTGGACCCTGATGGGCAGCCGGCCGCTCGCCGAGGAGGTATGTATATCCCACAATGTAGATGCCATACCCGACGGGCGGCCGGCCGCTCACCGAGGGGGTATAGATATACCACAAGGCACATACGATACCCGACGGGCGGCCAGCTGCTCACCGGGGTCACGTGTATGCATATATGCTGGACCCCGATGGGCAGCCGGCCGCTTGCTGAGGGGGTATAGATATACCACAAGGCACATACGATACCCGACAGGCGGCCGGCCACTCGCTGGGGTCGCATGTATGCATATATGCCGGACCTCGATGGGCAGCCAGCTGCTCACCGAGGGGGTATGTATATCCCACAATGTAGATGCCATACCCGACGGGCGGCCGGCTGCTCGCCAGGGTCCATGTATGCATATATGCTGGACCCCGACAGGCAGCCAGCCGCTCACCGATGTATATATATACCAGAATGTAGATAACATACCTGGCCGCTCGCTGATACCAGTGACATATGCTGAACCCGGGGGAGTATATATATATGAGCAAGTATATTCACAACCCACTGGGCGGCCGGCTGCTCACTGGGGTCGCATATATATATATTTCAATCATTACATGTAATGCTCAAATTATTATGCGCAGACATCCCTCGACGAGCGGCCGCGGCCGCTTGTCAAGGTGGCTGACTCAGCTCGGAACCTAAGCACGCAGATCCAAATTAGTCACATGGCCTGTCAACGCGTGTTCCACTCACCAACCACTGCAAACTCGTGCTGAAAAAATGTTAAAAATTGGTACTACAAAAGAGGATGCCTCCCCAAGCAACGAGAGTGGTAAGTGACACACTTTGACGCGTCAAGAACACCGGGAGGCTGACCCACAGGCAGAGCAAAGGGTCCGTCCCTCGCGGCGCGACCGAACCATTGGGACTCGCCACAGGTCAGGTGCAGACAGTCGCTCCACGAGCAGTGACTGTGGCGCCGGGGCCTATGGAAGGAGGCGAAGCCGAGGGGTCGACTAAACGCAGGTGCGGGGGCAGGAAGGGGAAGAGGAGCAAGGGAAAGGGACAGGAGGAGGAGCAGGAGGAGCAGGCAGGGCTTGTTCAAACGATCACGGTGAGTACAGCGTCGTTCTGCGTATTTCAACAGAAGGGCTGACCGACGGCAGATGTCCAACATGGACATCTGGCAAAAAATGAGTGCGGCGCTGGAGTCCGCGTGTGACGAGCTGCGGATCAGCAACGCTGACGAGGCGAGGCGGGCAAAGGAGATTTCAGAGTGGCGCATCAGCTGCGCGATGCTCCGGTTCGCCGGCATCGGGACCGTGGAGGGGGTAGTGAAGCTGAGCGATGACCCCAACAAGCGCGACAACCCACACGAGCTGCAGGGCTTGCACGTTTCGGTGCTGGCCGAGGCTTTCAAGGCCGGCAGAAAGAAGGACCTCCAGAGTCCAATCCGCATAATGGTACCCCGCCACCTCATCAGCGACACTCTCGCCCAACAGATGCAGGACGTCAACATGCACGACCCGTCGACGAAGATCCCGCGACTGGTATTGGAGCGCGAGACAGCCCATCGAGAGGACGAGCTGGAACGGGAGATCTGGCTCGAGAGCGACGGGAAGGTGCTGCTCGGCATCGACGATCTGGCCAAGCGGGTCCTCGAGCTCTGGGAACTGAGGGAGGAGCAGCAGCGAGTGACGCTGCTGAACGGCAACCATCGCATCGCAGCGATGCGAACCACGTGCGTTCCGCTCTTCCAGGAACAACGCGACATCATCAGGAGGCTGCAGGCCGGGGAGTCGGCCAAGGAACTGACTGAGCGGGTCAACCGGTTGACTGAGCAGGTTCGACACGCCAAGTACGTAGTCGAGGTGTTCGACGGTGAGCGTCTTCGAGCCGTTTTTGCGTATCGCACGCTGACCGTTGGTTCAGACAAAGTGCCACAGTTTATTGTGTCTTGGCTCTCGCAAAACGAGGAAGACAGACCGAACCTGGCACCCAGGTCCGGCAAAAAGCTCTGGCAGCTCACACGCCACCAGGAGGCCTGGGCGCAGTTGATGGTGGAGCGGGGAGAAGCGGTGGATCGGGCCGAGGCACTCGACAAGCTTTATTCGGTGAAGGACATGGGCGGGTGCTTCGACAAGCTGTCGCAGAAGGAGATGGAGTGGGCAGTGGCGATCGACATTAGACTGGGGCAGGGGGACGACGCGAGGAGGGGCGGGGAGCTGAGCCGCAAGGCGTGCCAGGAGTTGAAGGGGCACCTGCTCCTCAACGACATGGTCCTGGACACCTGGGCAGTCAGCTTGCTGTACAACGCCTGGCTGAACATGGGGCACGTCCAGGCCATGAAGAAAGACAGCAGCAGGGCCTGCTTCGCAATCCACTTCTGGATGGGCGTGAAGATCTTGATAAAGGTGCGCAACGTCGTTCGTACAGACGGGCGACACATCGACTGACGTTTCCGACACCCAGATTTTCAACGTGGCAGGCAGAGAGCGACATCTAGCGGTGGCTGAGACGTTTCTCGAGCGGCTGAAGGACGCCAAGATTCTGGTCGAGGGGTGAGAGGACGCCGTGGCGCACTGGGAAGCGCTGCACTCCCACAAGCAGAACTCGCCGGCCCTGCTTCAACAGCTCGTCAAGGCCGATTTGATGTCTTTCGAGAGGTTCTCGCGCGTCGGATTTTCGACGAGTCGCCGCGGGCTCGGCACTTGCTGAGGATAGTCCGAGAGGTAGGCGAAATCCGGGAGCAGTGGCCTTGGTGGGAGGTGTCAACAGAAGGGTTCAATGAGGACGAGGAGATGGAACAGGGCGAGGGCGAGGGTGAGGGTGAGGGCGAGGGAGAGGGCAAGGGAGAGGGCGAGGGAGAGGGAGAGGGAGAGACAGACACGGGCGAGAGGGACGAGGGCGAGGGTGAGGGCGGGGAGGAAGTTGAGCAGGAGGAAGAGGAGGAGGAGGTAGAGGAGGAGGAGGAGGTAGAGGAGGAGGAGCAGGAGAAGGAGGAGGAGCAGGGGAGGGTGGGGAAGGGTGGGCCTGACGCGACCACATCGAAGCAGCGCACCACTCCGAAGGAGAAACCGCCTGTCGTGCCCAAAGCCAAGCCAGCCAAGAAGAAGCCTGCCCCGAACGACAAGGGCAAGGGCAAGGTGGTGGATCCAATGGCGGAGCCAGGCGCGACGTGCCTGAGCCAGAAGTCGACTGGGAAAAGCCCCGAATACATCAAGGATTTGGACACTTACGACGAGGAAGTGGCAGTCGACGACGGGAACACTGGCGGGGGTGAGCCGGGTCCAGCGGGTCCAGCGGGCAGGTCCGGTGCACCAGCGCCAGGTCCGGCGGGCGCCCTGGGTGCGTCAGGTCCGGGAGGTTCAGCAGGTCCGGCGGGTGGCAAAATTGGGGGCGCCGCAGCAAGCGGAACACCCAAGGGCATGGAGTTCATGTCACAGGTGCTGCACAGGATCAACCCTGGGCACATCGCGAACGCTCACCCATTTTCAGGCAACATCCCCGGGCACGTCTTCATGCTGGACATGCTGTCGGGCAAGGACCAGGAAGCGGCCGAGCAGGGACGCAAGGTGCTTGCCAAGAAGGTCCAGTGGTCATCGTTCGCATACAACCAGATCAATGAAGAATGGCGAGCGTTCCGAGAAGCAGTGATCGAACTCGGGCAGACTTTCACCAAGTTGTCAAGTGTCTATTTGGTCGAGATGGCGACCACAGGCGCCCTCACGCGCAACGCGCTGCACCTGAAGGCAAGTGGCCCGCAGCCTGTCCACGCTAAGACTAACAGACGGCACCAGGACACCTTCGTGGCCCGAATCGCGCGCCTGCTCAAGGATGCATATGATCTGTCGGCCCCAGCGATGGCCAATGCGCTGCTCATGGTCCACGAAGACGGACTTTACAAGAACGAGCTGTTCGAGGTCACCGCCGATGGGCGGTTGTTGGTCAACTTGTGGCTGACACTGGCGAAGGATGCAAGGGAGCTCAGTGAGTGACGACTGAGACGCGACACTGGACGAGCAACTGAGACGCGACGGCAGTCTCGCAGGGCGAGTGCATGGTGGATCTGGGAACGCTGCCTAGTCTAGCGAGCGCATGAGGTGAGTAGCCCGGCGGGACGAACACAGAGGGGGGGTCGCTGACGCAGAGGGCGCTTGGAACAGGCGGGGGGCAAGCGTGGATCGACACGACGACGTTTTTCCCGCTCCACGGGTATGGGTGGGACGAGCACGAGGCCCAGGTGCAAGGGATCTGGGCGGTTTGGGTGGTAGGGAAGAACCAGCAGGTGGCGAGGAAGGAGGCGTTCTGCGGCGTGCGCCACGACCCTGCCACCATTTTCCAGGGCCCAGACGGCACCAGCGTCAAGGAGTGGCTGTCGATGCTGAACGACGGAGTGAAGAGCGCGGACGACCCGGTGCAGCTGACGCAGACCCACGAAAAGCCGGTTCTTGTCTGGAAAGAGACCAAGAGCATGTTCTGGTCTGGCAAGATCGCGTCGAGCGCCCAGAAACATGCGGGGAGCGTCGCGGAGGCGGTCGAGGAGGCACAGCAGGTGGTGGGGGAGTCGTGGGAGTGGGCGATCGAGTGGGACATGGTGGACATCAGGCAGCTGGTGCTCTCGCTGGCACAACTGCCGCCCCCCGAGCGATCTCTGGAGTGGAACGTCCCGGGCGAGTCCACGGCGGACAGTGAGCCCAGCGGCGATGCAGCCGAGGCCCCTTGACGGCCCGCAGCGTTGTCGCCCAGCTTAAGCACCCAGATGACAAAGCGACCCCGGCGGACAGCTGGCCGCCCATCGGGGCAATTAAGAGTCGGCGAACAACCAAGCCACCCGTCGATCCATCCATAGGCTCAACCGAAAAGGTTGCCTGGGCGACCCCAGCGAACGGCCAGCTGCTTGTCGGGTAACCATTCGTCAACGGCCTATTATTACCTGGGCCACCCTGACGAGCGGCCGGCCGCCCATTGATGTTGACAAGTGCTGGGAAGAGAAGGCGACCCCTGCGGACGGCCGGCTGCCCATCGGGGTGATTAAGCTCTGGCGAAAAAACTAAACCGTCCCGATGAGCAGCCAGCCGCCCGTCGGGTAATACATGCGCGCAGACAATCCCCACCAGCCAGACGGAATCCTTGCTCCGGACCAAGGACCCTGCCGGCTCTATCGACCAGTCCGACGGGCGGCCGGCTGTCCACAGGGGTCGAAGACGCCGATCCGATCCAGAGGCCCATCGATAAGACTTATGTAATACCGATGTGCCGATAGACATGCCCATCACTCGACTGGTTCGGAGCCCAGTTTCATGTCATTTAATGTATATACAGAACGGGTAGCATAGGAACAATCGTTGTGGTCCATGAATTGTCCAAAGCCGGAAACCAGCTACATATCTACTATGTACAGACTCAGGTCATGAGTTGAGCGCCAGGGGTGAATCTACGGAGCCTTTTGTCGACGTAAACGAGGTACAACACTACGTGATAAGCGTTGAGGAGCTCGTACTGGACCCCTTTGTACGAGCCAGATTTGTGGCTCTTGCAAAGCCATTCGGTGAAGCGCTGGATGGAGTCGAGCTCGCTCGTCAGGCCGAACGTGCGGGCGAGGTCGTCGAGGCGATCGGGGGCCGTGAGATACAGCCAACAGATCTGCGGGATCGTCTCTTTGGCGGGGCAAAGTCCCTCTTTCAGCTGAACGGATGTCAACCTCTGGTGGTCGTGCTTCGCATTCCAAGGCCACCAGCAGAACGAGCAGGTCTTGTTCGACGGCCTTGACGTGTTTCTTCATCGCATCGAGGTCCACCCCGCGGTACCAGAGGCCCTTCATCTCGTATCCAACGCACATCTCAGGCGGGCACAGCAGGCACTCGGACAGGGGGTGCTGGCAGGTCGTCAGCCCCTGGAACACACGGTACAGGCAGCAGGTGACGAGGTAGCTCTTCGCTTGGAGCAGAGCCTCGATGCAGTATGGCTCCGAGGGGTTGCCCGCCCTGGGATCGGTGTCCGGCCGCTGCAGGTCCTCCCAAGTGCGAGAGTGGGCAGCGCGGGCGTCCGCCAGCACCTGCCGGCCTACAGGCTCAGCCGGGGCGAGCACGGGCAGAGATACCGCTGGGCCCGGGTGCTCGGAGACCTGCGCCGATGGCCCTGGTCTATACGAGCCAGGACCAGCGGTGAGGTCTCTCTCTCGCCTCTGCGCAAGGAGGGAGCGGCAGGGCCCGGACCTCGACCCAGCGACCGGGCAGCTCCTGGACGGGTATCTCCTCGGGCCCCAAAATCCGAAACGCTGGACCCCAGGGGGCGACTTCCGGCGCAGCCAAATTCAAGCTGTCCCGCACCTCGGCTATTTTGGTCCTTTCGATGCATCTGCCGCATGGCGCAAAACCAGACCTGCCGCTGCAGGTCGAGGCCAGAGCGGGCCCGTCCATCCATTTGGACGTCCCCTCTCTGATGCACTCCCCCTTCTCCAGCACATCCATGAGGTTGGTCCAGCCCACGGCAGGGGAGCCGACCATGTCCGCGTTGGGGCTGGGGTGACCGGGCCAGTCGAAGACTATGGATGCGGCGGGCCGCCCGTCTCTCCCCGCTCGCCCGGCCTCTTGAAGATAGTCCGTCATTCCCCAGGGGGCACCGAGGTGCAGGACGGCCTGGCAGGCCGGGTGGTGTATTCTGGTGCCCAAGGCGCTGGTGCCAACGACCATCGAGGAAGAGCTGTCCAACCAGGCCTTGAGGTTCTCCGAGGCGACGGCCTCCGCTACCCCCCTGTGGTAGGGCTTGGTGTCCCGGCCGAGGGCTGAGACCAAGTCGTTGGCCTCATTGCAGGTGCGACAGATGACCATGATCCCCTCTCGAGTGGACAGGTCCCGTCAGAACCACTGCACCTGGGCCACGAGCCCGGCCTTGGCTTGGCTTCGACCCCCATACCTGGCCACATGGAACACGATGTTGGGGCGCTGGGTCGGCTCTCAGATGACGCGCCAGGTGGGGAATCCAAGCAAGGTCTGGAGCTCAGACTCGAGGGCGGGGGGCAGGGTGGCGGTGAGTGCGATGAGGGGGACGGCCCTAGAGGTGAGGTAGCACAGGTGGGCGAGCGTGGGGCGGTAGTTGCTGCTGGTGACCATCAAATGAGCCTCGTCCAACACTATCCGGTTCAGCCACCCCTGAGCCATGAGAACGTCCATCCAGATCCGGAAGCTCGGGTTTTCGGCAACCGTCTCGGCCGGCATGGCGATGAGGCCGTCGGAGGTGAGCCGTTCGTTCCAGGGGCAGAGGGAGAGGTCCCTGCCCTGGTGGTGCTCCGTGGCTTCCAGGGCTCTCTGGTGGGCTTCGGCTGCGTCTATCTGGTCGGCCGCAAGGGCGCGAAGGGGCAGGACGACGACGGTGACGCCCGGCTCGACGAGGGGCAGCGATCCGAACAGGAAAGACTTGCCGGCGCCCATGGGCAGAACAGCCAGCAGGGAGGTCGCTCGGCGCAGGACGTGCACAATGGCTTGGGCCTGTCCAACGGTCGTCCAACGGGCATCTGGGTCCAGGGTGAACCTGCGAAGCATGACCAGGTGCTTCGGGTCCATGGGGAGTCGAGGGGGTGGCGGCGGCTCCGCTTGTTCGGAGCCGCCGGCGGGTGGAGGGGGCAGACGCTGCTCCAGGTAATCCACGAGTCCATCACAGACCCATCAGGCGATCGATTCGGCCAGAGGCTCCTGCAGCTGAGCCATGGCGTCGACAAGGGCCTTTCCGAGGGTGGCGCTGTCCAGCAAGGGGGCAGACGGGGCGCTGGCGGCGCCCCAGTCCAGGAAGATGGTCCGGCCCATGGTCGCACAGAGAGTCTTCTCCCAGTCGCACACCAGGTCCAGAATGAGGAGCACAGCCCAGCGCATTGAGCAAAGGACATATTTCAGGACCATGTCGTCGGCCAGCAAGTGTCTCTCTGAGGCGTCAATGGCGTAGTGTTCAGTGGCCGTCTTGCTGGTGTGCCTGGCCTGGGTGTCGAGCACAGACAGGACCTTGTTCAAGAGGCTGGACGCTTCGGGCATGAACTTCTTCTGGGTGGCTATCATGAAGTGGCGGAGCGATCTAACGCCAATGTTGGCGCTGAACTTGGTCTGGAACAAGCGGTGGATCGACGTGGACAGCTCGCTGGCCTTGAGCTCCCTGCTGGAGACAGGGTAGGCGGATATCTCTTGGACGCGACAACTGGCCGCTCCCTTGGTGCGTTTGACCAGCATGCCGGTGAGAGGGCGGGCGAGGGAGTTCAGGACGAGGAAGAGGCAGCCGACCCACCAGGGCAGAGCATGGGCGATCGCCCTGTCGTACCTGGTGTTGCCGGAGCCCTTCCCGTAGAACAGAACGGCGACGATGACACCCAGGCGCAGGACGTACCAGTTCCTGACGTGATAGGTCGTGTTCAAGAGCTTGGCGAGGCAGGTCTCGACAGCCCTGGCGGGCTGACCGCCCAGGAGATGCGTGAGCAGACCGAGGCGTCGGACGGCTTCGTCGTAGTGGTCGAGCCACTCGGCCACGTTGGCGTCGTCCCAGGTCACCTGGGTCTTGCCCTGCTCGTCGGTGTGCACTCCTCTGGCCAGGTAGCCCGGCCTGTTGGCGAAAAACGCAGCAGCGAGTTTCAGAGCGAGCTTCGAGATGGAGTTGCGGGAATCGGTGAATATGGAATACCCCATGTCCATGCGCACGAAATTGTTGTAGAGGTGGGTGGTCTCGGTGACGTCGAACCCCACAGACTCCGGGGCGAGGCCTTGGAAGACCTTGTCGAGGATGTGGGCCTTGGCGTCCAGGACCAGCTTGCGCATGGCTCGCTTGAACTCTTTGAAGCGGATGCGAAAGCCCTCGACGGAGAGTGTCTCCACATCGGACCACAAGACGTTGGGAGCGTGGGAGCTGGTGGCGGCGTATTTGGAAGCGGTGGCAATGACGGAGGCGATGTTGGCGAAGGGGGTGACGAAGCATTTGGACACGTACGGAGCGATCTGGTTCAAGACCCTGGGGGGCAGAGAGGTCAGCTCCGAAAGCTCCCGGAAAGGGACGGAAACAGACAGACCACCGACCTGGCCACCGGGTCCTGGAAGGACTGGTCTTGGTGGTCCCGCGCATACTTGAGGAGGGTCGCTCGGACGAGGTATTTGAGCTGGACGACGTTGTGGGCAATGTTGTGGGGCTGGGCAAAGGACCCGTCAGCGTGCAGGTTGATCAGGCAGGCGAACCGGGCGGTGGGATCGTCCATGCGGTCTTCAGCGAGGTGCTGAAAATCCCCGAGGGAGGATGGGCCCCAGAACTGGTGGGCAAGGTTGAGCACGACCGTTCTGCTGCTGAAATTCGCTTTCCTGGTGCAATAGTCCACGGCGTGTCTGCACACTCACTGCGCGTCGCAGGGGCAGGTGAGACGGGGGGACCTCGGACGGGAGACGAGGCAGGACTGACTCACCAGCTGCTTTTTGGTGAAGGTCACCTTGTAGCGCTCATCTCCCCTGATGTGCATTTGATACAAGCGCAGGACGAAGACACACCAATGAGCCAAGGTGGCCGAGTACTCCGCCCTGGCGTCCTGCTCCAGCGCCTTGAAAGGCAATGTGGTTTTTCTAGGACAGGGAAACAAGGGGGATGAGCGCGGCACGGGGGAGGGACAGTGGCCAGGGGAAGAAGATGCACCCGGAACCGTCGTCCTTGAGGGCCAAGTGTATGGGCTCGGCGACGTCGTTGAGGGTTGCCTGGTCCGCGTTGAACATCTTTTTGGCCGCGGCGACGATGCGGTGGAGGGGGTCGCCGGGCTTGGGGGATTTGGCGAGCTTGACGAGCATCTCAAGGTCTCGGTCGGCCATGTGCGCGGCCCAGCTGGTCCAGAACAGCATTGGATGGCTGTCCTTCAGGGAGTGTCCATCTCCAGTGGCGGTGACGGGGTGTTGGATGGGACGGTAGCTCTTGGCGAGGGCCCTCACAAGGTCGTGGGCCTGAGCGTTCCTCGTGATCATCTCCTCGAGGCCGCGAGGGTCGTCCGGGTCGGAGTCGCCCCAGTCGACCAGCTCGGGGAAGACCTCGAAGCAGAGGGTGTTGTTCCTGTATCGGCTGCAGAACATCTGGACCTTGGCAGGCCTCTCCAGGAACTTGCGGTCCTTGACCAGGTCCCGGTGGTGGGTCGAGAAGTGCGCTCGCCTAGAGCTGTTGGAGAACAGAATCTGGTGTATATTGTCGTCTTTGCAGGCGAGGCAAACATAGCCGTCCCTGACGGGCAGGGCCTCGAAAGGCTCCACGGGATGGACTGGCTTGGGCAAGGCGTCCAGCTAGGGGGCGAGCGCAGGGTGAGGACAAGTGAGGGAGGGGGGTGAGCAAAGGACGAGGACAAGCGAGGGAGGGGAGGGGACGCACCAGGCCCTGGTATACGCCGTAGCGGGCGCAGGTGTCTTGGATGACAGTGGTGGTATACTTTCGGGGCTCGGAGATGTGGGTGTGGACATGCTTGGCGACGGTAGGAAAAGACAAGAGAACCAGCGGCTTGCACACCAGGCAGCACAGTACGTTGAGCTGGGAGATGATCCCCAGGCGCAGGTTGCACAGCTCGGTGTTGGTGACCACACCTGGCCTGTCGGGAACGTGTTCGAAGTGGGCGTCGACCAGGGCGGGATCCATCGAGGGGGGAACGAGATACGGCCTGCCCACCCTCCCTGCGGTTTCTTATTGGGAGCGAGGCGGACGTCGCACCGCGGAAAGACAGGGTGTGGGACGGAAATACGCACACCAAACACCAACATTGTATAGAACAGCCGCAACATGAGCCACACTAAGCCCAATCGGATGGCCACCACGGCTGGAACCTGGACCCGACAGGTGTGCCACCTACGTACAGGGGCTGGACCTCAGTCCTCAGGGACGCCACCACGACGGCGAGGGAAAACGCTGTGGCAAGGCTCCCCAGGGGGGATGGGGGACCCCCAGTGAGCAAGTGGCCCTCCGCCAGGGGTCCGACCACAGATCTTCCTTCCCCCCGAGCGCAGAGCTAGATCCCTCAACGGACGGCCAGCTGCTCGTGGAGGTCGGTTAGGTTGTAGGGAGAAAAATCCGTCCATGGAAGCGCCATTTAGGCAATATCTCCCCCCAGACTGCCTCAAACACTCTGATATTTTGCACAATGCCTCTACTATGCCCTCCCCACCTGCCCACCAAAATTCAGCTTGATCCAGAAATATTCATCTCCATCGCCATTGACATCACACTCAACAACAGAATCTCAAATCTAGTCAAATGGCTCTACAATTAAGCCCAGAGGGTCACCCGGGTAAGTTGCTCATCTAGGTGCTAGCCCCACCTATGAATAGGTACAAATTTTGGTGGGGTCTAAAAGGTATTGCCAATTATTTCCCCAATTATGAAGCATGGCAATGGAAGCTCAGATTAAGTGCTGCAAGTTTCTCACCACTACCCTTTCCTCTCCCATCTACCCATATTGTCACCATTTCACCTCATTTAGACATACTATCCTACCCAACCACCTAATTTTGTCAATCC